>WAAD01040855.1:50528-66097 GCA_013389945.1 Fregata magnificens | reverse complement strand
TCATACATGTGGTTGCCGTCTTGAGTATTGGGATGGACCACTGAGGAACAGTTGGAGCAAAGCGAAGAAAACTTGGAGGATGTTGTCTGTAAAAACCTGAGGCATTTAATAACTTACGTGATTTTTTTATTTATTTGAATTTAGATTTTTCCATTAGTGTTGCAACTTAGAACGAGTTCCAAATAGTTTGGAGCTATGAGGATGTAGGGATTATATTACGTATTGCATTCCTCCTGTTTTTCTAAGAAAGCATGTGTAATTTTTTGTTCCAATGAATTAGGATTTATTGAATTTTAATTGAAAAAAGATTTGTTTCCATTCTTTTCATAAAGTTAGAGAAAATACTGTTGTGTTTTCTACAGAAAGTATTTTTGTTCTGGCATTTTAATGGTTTAATAAGTGTAATGGTGCCAGCTGACCCTTTCTCCTGTACATTGGAGAATGAACTAAAGTGGTTACATTCTGTACCTGGGAACTGCAAACCATCAGTCCATTGTGAAGGACGGACCTTTATCTCTAATTTATTGATGGACTAAATAGTACGATTTATTCTGATGAAATATCTGGTTTTCTTAGCATTCATGTTGTGTGTATAATTTAGTTTAAAATGTTATTTTTATCATAACATGCATACACAATGTTGTAAATTAAAGTAGCACAGTTAAAATTCTGGCACTTAACTGCTTAATTTTACAAACTAAGGAATCACTGCATGTACTTTTTTTTGGTATATGCAACTGTAAAAGCAAATGATTGAGACTCATTACCAGAGCCACGTGCTAAAAGTTGATTAAAAATGTGTTGGTTTATGAATCTGATTCAGCCAACATTTAGGAGAGTAGCTTGAATGTACCTTGATCCTGCCTTTTAGACCGTTATTGTTCTCTGTCATATTTAATTTCTAGTGATGTCCAGTTCTAAGTTACTATGCTAAGGCTTTTTGGGGACAGAGACCTCCTCTGTTGTCTTGTTTCATTGCATCTTTTGATGTAGCCAGATATAGTGTCACAGTTAGAGTTTACTGAACAAAACCAATTCCTTTTTGTTGTAAATATATGTGCGAAATACAATTATAGAGAAGCATTTACTGTCAGATTGTTAATATGAGATTTAGTAAGATTTTCAATGCCAGACTCCCTCTTGACCTTTGTGGTAAAAATATAATTAGTCAGTACATATCCATGACATACCTTAGCTTTTATGAACTGACATATCTTGAAAAAGTTTTCCTTCACTTAAAAATATTCTGACAAGCTGTAGTTCATACTCACCACAATAATCTGTTGGGAATCATCAGTAAATCTTAGAGAGTACATGTGGAAACATATTTGCAATGCAGTACACAGTATGTGATAGCTAGGTAACATAACTGGTGTGGGCACACAGTGGTTGACTTGTAGTTGCAGGACTGCTAGTTAAGGGAAAACAGAAGATATGAGACTGAAGGAAAAGATGATTGAGAGGTTTGTCTTGGAACCTGTATGTTAGGAATGGACTACTTAGGGTATCAAAGGATAAAAAAAAGAGATGTGTGTGAGAAGAGCTACTCTGTGAATGAATCCTGCAGTGGGAGTTGGCAGTATTCAGCCAGCCCTCGTCCTGATTTCTGTATTCTTCCTGCGGCATTAACTGACTTCTTGAATACCTATAGGAAAATGCCCTCTGTATCTATTGACATTATTAGTAGTGCTAGACCAACACAGAGTCCTGAAATCAGTTCTTAACAGCTACAAAACTTTTAATTTGAATGCTGCATTAATACCCTATTCTGTAAAGTCATCTTATAATATTAGATCCACCACAGCTAAATGCTGTGTGGGATGCTGGACATCAACCAAGGCTGAGTGGTATTGAGTGATAGGTACTTTAAAGCGTGTAAACTCAGTACTAACTTTACCGAGATATCAACTTTTTTGTTTTATTTATAACTGACTAAAGCCTTTTTTTTTTTTTTTTGTAGTTTCTTGTATGCCAAAATAGCAATGTACTTATTTGATTTGTCTTCCTTTGAGAGGCATGCTAGATGGAGTATAAACTATTAACTAAAACTAATGGAGTGAGAGTCTGGTGTAGTGTATGGGTGAACAGCCACAAAAAACTAATAAAAAGTAGTCCCCAGGAGTTGTCATGGTGAAATATGGAAAGGGAGTGTATTCCTGAAAGAGCTTACTTTCTTTCCCACTGCCCATCAAAAACTGCTCACTTAGGTGATGATCCTGTTAAGCTACCTTTTGTAGAGAGGCATATACTATTTCTATCCCTGATTTTCCCAGCCAAATAGTTTTAGCTGAAAGACCATGATGTATCTCCTGATATCAAACAGCAAGAATTTCACCCACCAGTTGAGAACCTTTACTCAAGTACTTTGTTTGCTGGTAGAAGAGGAAAGAGAAGTTGCAGAAGCAGGGGAGGGAGATGCACGCACTTTCAAAGGATTTTTGACATGATCTAAAAATCTCTTTCATTTTATGTCTCTCATACACAGTAGTAATAATCATGTTGTAATTTGTTGATCTGCATAAATAATGTTAGGAATGCACAATGCATCTTTTCTCTCTCCCAGAAACTACAATAAATAAGAAAGTCTACTGTAGATCTGAAAATGTTTCAGCTCTAAAATCTGTTGTCATAGGTCTTCCCTAGACTAGAATAAGGCACTTTGTGTCTTCCTTGGAAGCTGGAAATTTCGTTTTCTCATTATTTAAAGTTGGTAGGAACTATCACAGAGATCAGATTTATATAAAAGCAGACCTCTAAGTATGGGATGGATTGACAGGATCAGCCCAGTAGTGTGCAGTTCAGTGCTTTATATTCGTTAGTACGACTAACTGTGATGATGCATGGTCCCTCTTTTAAGTTCCTTTCTCTCCAAGGAGGAGTCTGCCTCCAGATGTGCAAAGGTGTGCTAGTCTGTTGAAATTCCGGCTTTAAAAAAAAAAAAAAAAATCTGTCCGCATATGTTACATGCGTGTACTGAGGATTCATCAGCTATACTAGCATAAGTCCAGTAGAGGCATTAGAGTCAAGAGCTTATAAATTGTGTGCAACTTACAGAATTGGGTGCAAGGCAACAAGGTGCAGGTGACAGAATGGACACATAGAGACTCATAGTGTGAGATTATTGGTCTTTGCAAATGTTTCCATATGTTTACAAAGTGTAAATAAGTCTATGTTGGAAAGAATTTAAGACTTAAGAAAAAAAAAGGGCTGAAATAAGTCATTAAAGATAGAACCTTACAATTTTCATTTTTATTAAATTTTATTTTATCTGGATATGCTTTCATGTGCATGTAGATATAAAATGTTAGCTCTTTAAAGTGTATTAGGGTTTACTGATGGTCAACTTCTTGGAAAACACACTCTCTTAATATAGTAAAGAGATGTGTCTAACCTAAATAGAAAAGGCTGTGGAAACCAAATTTCCTCTGGGTAGGAACAGTGAGGGGTAAATCATAGGCAAACAGTGTTTAGAAAAATAAGATGCCTATGAGAAACAACTGTTTATAAAAGTTGAACTATTCTTACACATAAAACAAAGCAAACCAGTTGAGTAGTGTAACATTTGTCTAAATATTTCCATAGGTTTCAAAGCACTTAGCCACCTGCTCTACAGAACCTCTGTGGTAGATGGAGCTGATATTTTATTACTGATTTAAAAAAAAAAAAAGTGTAAAAGTAGTTACAGTGGCATCTTGTTTCCTCCCCACGTCTGCTGAACCTTGAAACTGTCATACCTGTCAAAACTCGCACACTCAGCTGAAGACTCATGCTGTCTTCAGTAGGCAGACGCCATCCATGAGGGTAGAACTGAAAGGGCCATCCCAACTGCTTAGGTGTGAGAGTAAGCTGGAAGAAAAATTGACCCAACTCCAGTTTCAGGTGTGAAGTTATAAGTATTGACTGTTCTGTGGTTTACCTGTGTAAAGTCGAATTTCTTAGGCTTGTCTACCAGAAATAAAGTGCAGTTGTGAACTTGACTTAATTGATGTTGAGGGTACAGCTGAGATCATCTGCTCTGGGGCAAATATCATTCTTTTATGCTCCCATAAAGTAATCAGAGTTTAAGGTTGTGCTGTCTCAACAAAAAAGCATCAGTTGACATAATTTTAGAAGCTGTATTTAGTGATATTTTAAATACATGCTGTGCTGTAAAGAAGTTATCTGTTGAATAAACATGCTCAAAAATAACATGTCTCAATCCATAGAAGAAATGAACATAAACCCTTCATTTCTACTTGAGGTTAACCAGAAAAGAAAAATAGCATATTTATTTTTTGGTTCCTTGGTTCGGGAATCCTAAGAAATATATTTTCTTAACCTTATTGTCTAACCACCACAGAATTTCCTCACTTGATGTTTGTCTAAGTAATATAGACTCAATACATCGCTCTGCTCATTTTATCATGTGGTTTGTATATGGAGTGCATGCACTTAACATGTGCCAAGAGGAAATAACATGTGGGCTGGATGAAGAAGGATACATGGTGTATGAACTTCTTTTTGTTTGTACTCTCTTCTCTTTCCCCTAATCTTGCTGCAAGCTACTGTTTAAACTAATAGTAGTCTACGAAGCTGCTCAGTTTTTATCGCTTTTTCCTTCTCTTTCCACTGGTTTTCAAAAATACACTTTAAAGACCTCCTGCCAGCTTCAGCGGTGGGATTGAGGTGTATTGCTTTCCATCCCCTATCCTCTTTTGGGTTTTTCTTTAAATAAAGATGATTCATCAGTGAAGAAAAGTTGATTGCTAGATATTGTAACTTTGCTTTCTTTAGACAATAGGATTACAAGATTGTTTGCACTACCCTGCCAAGAACCAGCCCCTCTTAAGGAGGAAAATAATTCCTCCACTAGTTGTGTATTTTTTGTATCCAATTGCATTTGCCTTTACTTTTGTACAGGAGACTAAGCGCCTGCTGGGAAATGGCAACTTTCAACTGCTTACAGTTAATTTTAAAAATTATGTCTTTCAAGATTGAAGGATACTATCCCCTTACTATTTCCCTGAATCACACAGTATCTTTGGTGTACATTCCCATAAAAACGAGGGTATGGCAAGGACTGAATTATCTAAGCAAAGGACTTGCACACCGGCTAACTTTTTTTTTTTTCCTAATTGGCAGAAGTGATCATGTTTTAAAGCAAGCATCAATTTACAGTTCTTTTGGCATTCCAGCCAAGTGCTAGACCATCATAGAATGTTAATAATTTTAATCAGTTTCTGATAATTGAAAATCAGCAGTGGCTGCAATGGCTAGTGAGCTGCACAAACATGTCCTATGAGCCTTTCCATGGCTGATTTCTTCCCTGTTGCCCTAATGTGGAAGTTTGGAGCATGTGAAATTTCCTGGTTGTTAATGAAGCAGCAGAATGAGTGAGAGGCTCCTGCCGCATTGCACTAGCTGTACAAAGCGGGCAGATGGAATTAAAATCTGGTTTTTTGTTCTTTTTTTTTCCTTCTTCTTCTTCAAAAGAGATGTATTTTTAATGGAGAAGGGCATTTTTACTGAAAGGTTGTAAAACATCCAAACTGGAATATGTTAAAGAAACAGATCAGCAGCCAAGAAATAGAGCTCCTAAGCAGCTGAAGTTCTATCATCTTCTAGAAGTTTTGGTGCGTTTAAAGACAAGAGGAAATACAATATTGGTTTGATTTTTCTCTATTTTATTTTTTTCCACCAGACAGTATTTTAATTTTTTTCATGTTTAAGGTATACTCTGTCCCTTCTATTGACAGCTGTCAGTGTGAGTATTCTACTGATCTACCCCTTGGAAAAGGCATTAATGAAGCATATTCATTGTTTCTAAATCACCTGGCACAGTGTAAGTGACGTTTTGCTGAAGTTTTAAGTTCTCTATGCATAACCTCCATGCTGGTTCATGTGAATTTGGTTCTTGTCCCTCTTCAGGGACTCACTGCAACATGTCCAAAGCTAACGAGTGTTGACTGAAGAGGAAGAGCATGTATATGGCTAGTTAGTATTGCACAGCTAAGGAGCTGAGAGTCAGCCCTTTTTAACTTGCCTTGGTGTAACCCACTTGTGCCCAGCTCTTCACGGAGCTCATGGCTGCACCGTTGTCACAGGCTGGCAGGACGCGGTTGTGCTGTGTGGAGCAGGTGGCCCTGCAGGCTCCACCACCGGCGAGGGTGCCCGTGCAGCCTGCCTGGCCTCTCAGCAGCGGCAGCAGGACAGCTCTACGTTTTGCAAGAAACATCCTTAATTCAGTTCTTCTCAGTTACTTGTCCTGAAGTAACCTAGACTGCTAGTTCATGAAAGATGGTCACAATTGCAGTTACTGGCCTTCTGATCCTGGGCAACTCTGTTTTCATAATTGGTAGTGACCAAATTTCTGGAAAGACCCATTCCAGTGATCTTCCGTTCCAGGTTCTGTGCAGCATTTATGGGGCCTGTCTTGCACTCACTCAGTGGTACCTGCTGCCCTTCCTGCCTGTCACTGAATGTCACCTTCTGCTGGCTATTGCATCAGCTGAGAGATCTGGGGAAAACCTGGCCCACCCTTGGGCCTTGAGTGAAGCTCTATAATTTCCAGGAATCTTAGAAGTATGGAGGAAAAATGTGTTCATTTTCCCATTTTCCCCTCAACTTCTTAAATAAACTTTTAGAGATACTTTGTGTTTATTTGACAGAATGGGTGGAAATAGAGAAGTGCAGTCAGTGCTTCTTCGAAGTGATTTTTTTTCCACACACTTTCTTTCCTGCCTCCCTTCTGCGGCACTACTCGTTTGCTATTGACAAGACTATAGGATGCTGAATAGCAGCTGATTTTGTTTGCGTGGCTGAACATGATACTCACTTGTTACATGGCAATTTGTCACATTCAGGTGAGACCACACTTTGACTTGTCATAAGCTTGTCTTCCCACTTACAGTGCTCACTTCAGGTTTTGTTCTGAAGGCTTTCTGGACAAAGAAATGCAGTTCTTCTCTACCATTTCTGAGAATTAGGAGGTCACTATTTTACAACTAACTCTACCGTAAATTGACTGAAGTAGTTGTTAATAATGACAAATACCTGGAATTTGACAGTGCCCTTTAGAACAAAAATAATTTCTACAAAAAGAAGTGCTATTCTGTTGTTTGTGGAGTTGTGATTTTTCCTTTTCTTTTTCTTGCTTGTCACTTTGTTTTTTTGGTTTGGGGGCATCTTTTTGTTTTTGTGGTGGGGAAGTGGAGGGGTGGGGAGTATGTTCCACTTTGAAGTCCTGTCTCCAAGCTCTTACCAAGATTAGTGTCAGGCTTTACCCTGTATGTCCTTTGTGTTACAATATGACTTGTTTTGTTGGTCTGTGTATTTTTTGCATGAAATATCTTCAGACCTGAAAATACTTTAAGAGCTATAGTTTTGGGCAGAATTGATAGACTCAAGAAATTGTATTATGCTAAAACAATGTAAATGAAGAAGTTTAGTACATTCATAGGCCAACATAAATAAGAATGCATCATTGCAAGACGGTCAGTTCTAGAAACAAGGTCTTGCTAACTGAAACATAGATATTTCCCACAAAAATAACACGGCATTATTATAACTGTCTATAGGCAGTTGGCTTTATGCTTCTGTTCCCTACAATACCTATATAAAAATTGAGCGGGTTTCTTTACAAACTCCATGTCAAGACCAAATACTGGTTTCCCATAACCATACAACATGATTTCCTTCAAAATGAATTTTGCGACTGGTTGCCAAAGCCAGCATGTAAATGTTCAAAAGTGAAAGGTTAAGCCCCTCTGAAGAGAGGGCATGACTAAGGATGTCAAGTGTGTTATGCAGTCAGTCCATCCCTCTGCCTCACGTTCGGGATGGCAGGCAGTGGCAGCGCAGGGGCCAGAACTGGTAACTGGAAGGGGGAGCTGCACTCGCTGGGAAGAGCATGTGGGCTCTGTGCTGGCTGAGGTGTGAAGTTAATAGTTTTTGACTGGCAGAACCTCCCGAGGGCAAAATAAATCCTTCACCAGTATGGGGAAGGGCAGATGCAGCAAGTAGTATTTCCACACGTCAAAACACAGCTGAGCTTCATAGCATAGTTTTCACAGCTCACAAAAAGTTCTTGTTATAGTAGTGTGCTCATCTCTGCCTATCCTGCTGAATGAGTTCCTACCCTGACGTGTGGATCAGCTGACCTGCAAGGTGATTTACAGTGTAAATTGGGTGAAAGCCTCTCTTGGTTCATCCTCCTTTGTTCACTGATGGTTTTTCTTTCTCCTCAGAACTGTCACACCCTTTTTTTTTTTTTTTTTTAATTTTAGATCTCTTGCATTGATTAGCTTTCTGGACTCTCTCCTCCCCCTTTTCTGCTCTTAAATTATATGTTTCAGGTTTAGACCATTCCTCTTTTTTAGAGATTGGATTGAGACATAATATTAAGACTTGATTGGTAATACCACTGCTGCCTACAGCAGGCTCCTTATACCTTTATTTTCTGGCCCATCTTGAACTAGCAGCTGACACAAACAGGATATTAAAACAGAAGAAACATAAGACTGGTGCAGGATAATAATTCTTGTGTTTTCCTGAGGTCTTCTCTTTCCCTTTGTCTTCTCCCCAGGGTGTTCCCATCATTCTTCTGGTCTTTCCCTCTATGCCCTCTATCTAAATCTTGCATGACGTAGTCTTTCCATACGTATGCTGTCCCCCAGGCTTCCCTGTGTCTTAAAGCATGTGAACTTAGCCTTACTGTTTTCTCACTATGGTGCTGTTGCTACAGAACATTCCCTGAAAATTTTTTTGAAACTCTGGATCTTTGCTTCAGCACCTTTCATTAGCACTGCACTGTCTATGTTTTTATATTGTATACCTTCTTGTTCCTCCTTAGGCCTCCTCATGCCATTTCTACTTTAATCTGCTTCTAATCTGATGACAGGCTTCTGGTCACCTTTAATCTTAAAACTATTGGGTTTGGTGGTTTTTTTTTTTTTAATTCTTTTTCTAAACTGTGCAGTTTGTATGTGTTTTATGTTTCTGGCCTGGATGCCTCCTCCTTTGCCTGAATATGCGTGTGTGTTTATACGTAAGAACCTTGAGTTGAAGTGATACCTGTAAACCATTCCATCACATGTAGCCTGCTAGAGAAAATTGGTTTTAGTAGTTTCAAGTGATCCCTCAGCTTCCTCTGCTTCCTGTCTAAGCTCCTTCTTCCAATGCATGTTAAGCTATTTACTGATATACAGAAGACCCATCCTAGCTGTGAAATGCAATGGAGGTGACTCCTTGGTTGCCCTTACAAGCATGACACCTGAAATCTGTCTTGTCATTCTCCAGGTCCCCCCCTCTGGAAGTTAGGTTCATTTTCTCCTCTAAGCATCCACTGCCCCTGAGCTCCTATCTGTTGTACAGCCAGGTGTATATACAATTCAAGAAGAGCAGGATTGCTAAATCTGTTTCTGACAGCTTCAAGAAAACAAAGTTTAATGATTACTAGGAGGACAGCGGTTTCCCACAGCTGAGATAGTGGAGAATCTAAACAGCGAGAGGGGCAGATTGCAATCCCTACTGTGTTTCTGTACCAGTGGGTTTGAGTTTATGTCAAGGTGATGTCATTCAGGCTGATACTTATGAATATTCCATTACAAAATAATGAGAACAGATGTATGTGATGACGAAACAGGGTAAGAATGACAGTTGAATGCAATCTGCAAGTCGACAAACATGAGTCTGTATTGCATTTAAATGCATCACGGGGGAAACCCCAGAACTGAGCCCCCCAAACTCAGATGCTTTGGTTTTGGTTCTTCCCTTCTTTCTCCTTAATTTTTATTTGTTTCTTCATGGTAGTCTGCTGGCATGATATTTTCACGGTTCCTAATTTGAACAATTAGTAAAAATTGGTAGACCTTTTGCTTTAAAGCAGACCAGGATTTGGAAATCCCATTTCAACTCTTGGCTTACTTGGCAGTCACTTTACGTTTGTTGTTCAAAATACGGTGCAGAAGATCAGGCAACTGAAAATTTTTAAGCACAATTCTTGGCAACTTAAACTGTTGTTAAGCATACTTAGTTATTATTTTTAAATATAATACTATCCTCAAATGACTGATACTGTATAATTTAAAAATATTATAACATCAGGTATGCCATGTTTGAGTCAAGGGTTTGTTTCCTTAGAAGTGGGAAGGGTATGGTTAACGAGATCTCTTCCAGCTGGCTAGCATAACTTTGCAAAGTAGGTTTTATTGGGTTTTTTTCTGGAACGGTCTGGGGCTCTAGTTTCATGCTGTTTCTGTGTATGAGAGAAAGAAAACTCAAAGGGGCTGTAATTGTATATCATGGCTGATACTTTGTCACCGCATAATTTCTTTAGAACTCGCAAGTGATTCTGAGTGTATAAAAACTGTGCTTGTAGCACTGAAACCACTTTCATCTAGGTGGGGGTTCATTCTTTTTTCCCTTACACCTTCTTGTATTTGTATGCAATGTGTGTGTTTGAACAACAAAGCATAAACAATTCAAAACCCTTGTTCAGAAAAATAAGAAATAAGTACTCATTGCAGCAGATGTTACTGTCTCTTCCCTGAGGGCACAGACAGTCAGAACCCAAATTCCCTTTAATTATCCCAGTAATAGACATATGCACACACGTAAGAATGCAGAAATATGTACTTCTAGCTGGGGAGGCTCTGGCAGGACAAAGAAAACAGGAATGCAGGCTGGATTTTAGACCTTGAGACTTTGGAGGTTAGAGCGGATTGTAAAAGCAGGTGAGGGAACCAGGGCAGGGCAATTGCTGTGACTGCAGCTGCCCTGCCTGGAGAGTGGTATACAACTCATGGAGGCAGTAACTTTGTGCCTGATGAGAGAACTGATGAAAGATGTGAGGAGTTGGGTAGAAGGAAGTAAGTTTACAGTAGGCTTAAGAAAGAAGTTGATGTTCACTCATTTAAAGTCAAGAAACATATGCTTTAAGTATGCTTTATTTTCCATTAATAATAAATAAATTACTTATAGCCCTGCCTTATTACCTCCAAAATTGTTCTGAAGCTGTAATAGTTGTTTAAAAAACAAAGGCCCAATAAGCAGGTGGTGAACTTTCTGGAAAGTGTCAAGAGGTTTATGGTCTTGGGATTTGTTTTATTACAGACAATTTAAAGTGGAGAGGAGCTTGGGGAGCTGGCAGAGCTTCTAGATGAGGCTAGAGCTACATATTTATTTCTTGGCCTCTGCAGTTCTCTTTGTGAGGAAAGGCAAGCTTCAGGACTGTGTTATGTTGTGTTGGATAGTAGAAGGCAGGCAGCTGCCTTGTTTGTGATCTAAAGAGACCTCCAGAATATTGGATCTTGAAAGGCAGCTGTAGTTTTGAGGTTGATTTTTGTCTTTCAGTTGGTTGGTGGTTTCCCCCCCGCCCCAGCTCCGTGAGCAAAGATGAGCTCTGAACTGCAGATGGAGATCTGACACGTTTTCATGTTTCCAAAGGGAAACCAAATGTAGTGTGGTAAGACTTAAAAGAGGAATCTTTTAGTTTGTGGTTGCTGATTTAATCATGCTGGGCAAAGTCGTAACTCCATCTTTTCTTTTATGGAGGATTGGATTGCATTAGCTAACCCTGCCTAAACAACTGTTTTTATTTTTTTCCTTGGCAGGAAGAAATGATGTTTTATTTTCTTATATTTTCCTGGATCCCTATTTTAGAAACTGTACAGTTCTTACTGTCTAATTACTAATTACCAGAATGCCTATATTTTTCAATGTATTATCTAGATTTAAAAAATTCTTAATTTTTTAAGAAATATTTTTTAATTTTCAATTTTATTAAAAATTAGGGATTAGCTTCTATAAATACATATTCTTTTGTTTCCCAGTTATGATGTCCACATACTCTTAATTCTGTATTACTAAAGTCAGCAGTGTACACAGCCCCAGTATAAATGTGTTCTGTATGGTAAGGGCTACATACAATGTCTTTTTCATTAAAATGCAATACTGAATATTGTAACAGACCTATCTGTCCTAATCCTTTCATTTTACAGAGAAGCATGAAATGGTATCAGCTGATGCCATCTTTTTGTTGTTGAACTAGTATTTTTCTCTGCATATGTTGCGTCCAGACTGCTTCCGGTGTACTCCATTCAGATTATCAGAGCCTTGTGGTAGCAAAGACTGTTAGATCTGTTACATCCATGACCCTCCTTAGCCTTGACATCTGGATGTTTGTAACATATATATGAAAAAGTGGACATACCAACTATGTTCTAATCTCAGTAACAGGTGGACCAGGAATTTCACTGGGGCATTGGGATGGGATTGACTTGGCTTTTCAATTTCAGAACAGATTTGTCTCTTTCTGTAAGGTTTAAATGTTAGAGAGTTGATTTTTTTTTTTTTTTTCTTGTTTGTCCCTTTGACTAAGGTTCTTAATGCAGTAGTTTGTCCTGGTATACTAAAAACTACAGAAAAGGCACCTTCCTGGCCTCTAATTCATCCTGGTGGAGTATATATGTGCTTGGCATCTAAGGGTCAGAGTACTTGGGTTTTTTCTTGCTCCTTATACCTAACTTCAACTCTGGGACTAAAATGGAATGCCGGTACTACCTTTAAGCTCTACTATTGTAAGAAGCATTAATAATTATTTTCTCTGCCTCTGAAATGCATGCTAAAGAACGTCAGTATTAGGAGCCATGTAGAAAGGGTTAACAAATGCCCAGAGTGTTGACTCGAGGCTGTAACTATATTGAGTGGTCCTGGCTTTGCATCCTACAGGGAGTCTGTGTGCACAGCCTAGGCAACAGGAACTCTACAGCATCTCCCTGTGGGCTTTTTCACAAACCTCCTGTGGAAAAGAGCTCCACAGCATGGCCAAAACACAGTCACCTTAGTTGATACAGTTCTGCAAGACAACCTGCCTAAGCAGTCAGGATCTTAAAGCTAAGGAGGTATATGGTCCTGGAAGCAGATCTGCCAACATACCATTGCATATAAAAAGCATATGTCTGGAATTACAGGTTTTGGAAAAGCAGCCTGTAATGGGCAGGCCTTCTCTGCTTTGCACTGAGCTGCTGTCTTCAAAGTGTTCAGCTTCTGTCATGGGCCTTACAGAAGAATAGCAAGTAGCAGGGCAGATGTTCGTGCTCAGATTTTGAGATGAGTATAATTAGCATATTGTTTTTGCTGGGGTACTTCTAACTCCTAGAATGAGTCTTTTCTGTAAGAGAAATGGAAGAATATTTGCTGTGCTTACTATATTTGTTAGATGACTTTTTTGGTTTATGATTTTCCTGTCTTGTCTTTGCTTGTTTTTCTCAAAAGAAATGGCATTTTTAATGATTTCATGGTTAATGCAGCCAGCAGGAATATACCCACCAGGAAAAGCCTGTTCTGGCGTGTTTTGCAACAGTTCTAGGCTAGGATGGAGGAAGAATTTGGTCCAAAGTAAGTACAGATATGTAAAGAATGACTTTACAAATATGTAAAGAATAACTTGCATTTGTATGGGTTTAAACACTATGTACCAGAAATAGAACCACCATAGTTGTGGTGGAGCTTCACGGCACTGCAGCCTGAGGAGTGCATGAGGTAGTTTGTTCAGGTGTAGCACAGGTTTCTCTCCACTACAATGACAACTGGACAAGCCCTGATGCCTGAGCTAGAAGTCTGTTTGTAGCTGTGTTTTCAGAAGCTCGTCTGAGGAAAAAACCACCTGTATATGATATCTTATATTGTCACTTACATGATTGTAACTATAGCTGCTTTCTTCCTGTTATTTACTATTTTGTTTTAAAATCTTATTGCTCAAAATTATTTAAAACATGGAGTCATTGTACACGAATAAGCAACACATGCCTTGAGTAAGTCCTAGAAAAATAAGTTATGTTGTTGACAAGCTAAGCCTCAGCCCCTTTTGGATAAGCAGGGGTGACTTGTGATTGGTTTCAGAAGTAGTACAGCTGTTCTTTGGCTGAACTGTCATGATGGAGTCCTCCTTTTTTGTTGGAACCTGTGGAATAGTATTTGCATATATTTTCTTTCTTCGCTTGAGCTGTGGTACCTTTTTTCCTTTCACCTGCAGTGAGTCAATGACTTACCAGCAAGGGTATCTTTAATGCATTTCTGTGAAGAGAGAATACAGTGAAAGAGCTAGAAAAGACTAGTGATTGGAAATGTAAGAAAAAAAGTATAGACAAAAGTGAATCATAAATGATGCAACAGGCTCTGGCATGCCATTTTTCTTCTCTTTTTTCCAACACAGAGCAGTGCTTGTTTTCCTGAAGTTGTTCTGAGTGAATTTATTATTCATGGGTATATTTATATTATAATGGGAATTTTAAAATGAGGGCTTAACAATCACACTGAATTGATACCGATGATGCACAGAAATTACTGAAGAAAATCTTGTTTTTCTCAGTCCTAGTTTTAAAATAGTTAGGGACAATGGAGTCCTGAAGAGTCACAGCAGAGTGTTTATCAGTGCACCTAACTGTGTCCTTAAAGAGCAAATGTTGCAAATAAATCCTGAAACAGGGCATGCTGAATGAGTGAACAGGTGGATTGCCTCTTGCCATCCGTGACACCTTGCTTAATAGATTCCCCTGGGGTTAATGGGGATGGCATCACGGCAGCGGGGGTGATGTAATGGAGTCAGTGTGGCACATCACTGCAGAGACTTCTGACCTGTCTCACTGCCTTTGAAGGGGATAGTAATGTAACTTGAGTATCACAGGAAGAGAAGATCTAAATTAGGCTAAAATCATTATACAGCTTCAGGAAGACAGGGATTATTGTATCATCCTTAGATTAGATATATTTACTCAAAATAACTTCAGCATGCGGTAGTATATTTTAATTTTCTTCTGATAAGATTAGTGAATTTGTTGTACCGATGCCACTCAGAGACTTCTGTTAGTATGGTAAATCTGCTAGTTTTCAACTGTCGTGGTGGTGGTATTATTATTATTATTATTATTATTTTGCTAACAGAGTTTCTTCAAGAAGGCCGTACTGTGCATATGTTTAACTTTGTGCTCACTATTTTCAAAAACGGCACCATGGCATGAGGTGTCACATACATACACCATAAACACTACTGAAATTTTTAATATCTATGTTAATTTTTTAATGAAATCAGGTCTTTATTGTCTTTTAACTTTGTTATTTACCATTAAAGATCACTTCTGAATTCAGTTCTAAACATACCACTCTATTCCTTATTAGTCATTTCTCAATTTATTTTACTGTTTACTGTAACTCTACTTTGAAGGGCTGAATAAGAAAACTTAGATTAGAGAGAACTTTACTATTTCATTTGTGAAGAACTGTAGAGCTCAGCCCTTGGCAAGTCCTTGGACAATGTAAACCAAACAAGCTATGGCCTATTGGGCAGATACTAAATTTAAAGTAAAACCGAGACAGATTGCTGGACTTTCATTTTTTGTATGAGTACCTAACATCCTCCTGCCCAGCTTTGATTGTTAACCTCCTTTGTCTTTAAAGCGTTTTAGGACACTCCCTTGATCTTTCCTAGGAGCTGAGGGGACTTTGGTGCGTTTGCTTTGCCATAGGCTTATGAGCCATGGCAAACTTTGTTTCCTATTAAATCTAAGCTATTAAACGCCGCCCCCCCCCCC
>WAAD01040855.1:4392-50522 GCA_013389945.1 Fregata magnificens | reverse complement strand
CCCCCCAACCTGAAACCCCCAGGAAAACCCACAGCATGTGATTCACAGCATGTGAAAGCAAGCTGTGGCTTTCTCAGAGTACAACTTTTTCAATACCTGTCTCTTAGTTCCATGGGAAAACGTGCATTTTCTTTCAGGAATGTTTTTGAGTTACAGGGCCTGCAGATTTCAGTTCTGTAATAGCAATTAAAAAAAAATTAATCTTTTTTTTGCTAAAGGGAAGTATGTCTTGAATGTACCGAAAGGACCCAGCATGTGTTGGAGACCAGCTGTTGTTGTGACTTTATGTATACCATGATATAGTTTTCTATGGACACCTTTAAATCTGAGACCGATGTCTGCAGAACGGTAAACATGCATACTTAGTTTTAAAGGGGACAAAAAAATCCAGGTTGAAGGTGTGTCTGAATAAGTGTTCTTGTTATGAGGAGTAAGAAGAGAGAAGTCTCTAGGGCTAGGTATTTTGCTGTGCTGCACATGAACTGAGGGCAGAGGAAAGGGAGGGGAATGCTGGGAAGGGGAGGGTTAGATTTGGGAAGGGGAGGGATGTTGCTGTTAGTCACCTTTGATCAGCAGGAAGTACAATTAGGTTACATGTCAGCAGGCCAGCTTAATTAACTTGCATATTTATGGTACTGTTGTAGTATACAAAATCTATAGCTGTGTTATTTTGTAAAGCTTGTCATGTTGCATCTATGTGAAAACCATTAATAAAGTAAAATTATTATTGCTTAGTACTTTACCATGAGTTTTTAATTCAAAGAAAAATAATTTATAGACCTTTAATAGCTTGTTATGCATTTTTGACTCTGAGATAACTCGTAACGGTACTGAAAAGTCTTGTTTCACCTAAGGCTTTTCAGCTAGATTTTGCTGTTTAGATGAAAATAAATCTAATTATTCTGTTGATTTAGTTACATAAATTTTGTGTAGTGTAACGCAAAGCAGAATTTCACCAATAAGCTTTTACTTTTACAGTTTATGTGGGTTTTGTTTGATAGTCTTTTTTGTGTTTTTTTTTTGTTGGTGGTGGTTTTTTGTTTGTTTTCCCTTACAGAAGTATCGCAAAGTTGTAGCTTTATCCCATAAAGGTTTACTCCTGCATGACATGTGACACACAAGATGCAGTTTCAGAGTGTTTACCGCAAAAAAACCCCAGCTCTACCTGCCATTTGCTCTTCCTGACCTTATTCCCTCAAGCAAGAATGCTGCTGAATGGAACAAAGACAGGATGAAATAATTTATGTTTTGGAGGGACAGACAGGAATTGGATTTCAGAGAGATTTCTTAGCAAGTCCTCATTCTCCTCTTGTTCTCTAGCCTGGGCTTGCCTTGCCCTGCCCAGCCCCTGCCCCCTTGCTCCAAAGCTGGAAATGGTCTCAATCACCTGCTTACTGTTCCTTGAAACTTTATTGTGCCTTGCTGAGACAGCAGGACAAGTGGAAGAGAATTGTGTCCTTGAATCTCAGTCTTCCCTGTAGTCTTCTGGCATTGCAGTACCTCTGTGTACTGAAATGTCCATGGCCTACCCATGCTATGGGGAGCTACTGCTTTTGTCGTTTTACAGGAGACCCAAGGGTCTCATTTGTCATACCAATATGAAGCTGAAGTAATCCCGTACTCAACTGCTTGCCTTGTCTCTCTTTCAGAGACCGCTGTTTCTGCAGCGGGTCTGGCTTTACCTGTGTGCAGATCTACTGCTGAGCCAGTGGCATTTTCAGCTCTGCGTGTTTGCACACAGCAATACAAATCTGAATGTTAATACATTGATAGCCTGAATTGTACTTTGGCAGTTTAGGAGTAGACTTGTGTGTGATTCTGCAAGATTGTACCTCAGAGGGTACGAGCATAGGCAGAGAGAGCCCAGGGAGCCGTGGCTGCCATCTTGAAGAAAACAAATTCCCCGCATGTGTGAGGAAGCACTTCCCATGCCTTGTGCAACCATGTGGAAGGGGAACGTAGCAGCCAACAGACTAAACCCATGTCCTGGGTTGTCCTTCCAGCCCCTCTTGTGACCTGTGCCCACTGGCTTGGTTGGACTCCCAGCCTGGGTACTCTATTCTGTCTTTAAAGCCCTAATTTTTTCCATAGGATATTTGTTCTGTGGTTTTATCAGTTATTCATCAGTATTATGATTCTGTCTGAATTTCTGCTACTTTTATAAAATGGTTTTACATCCATTTCTGTCCTAGTCACAGTGCTTGATACAAGGAAAAGTAGCCTCTTTGCATCTCTCAGAACTGAGAGCTGTTTCTGGTTGGGAGTGTGTGTGTATGTGTGTGGGTTTTTTTGTGAAGACCATGTGCGTATTCTGTGTCCATGTGGGAAATGTCTGAGGGAATTTATAGAGATTTTAGATACATTGGCTGATAAACTGATGAACATAATTTTATTTAGCTTTATTTTTCTTTTCTTTTTTTTGTCTTTTTCTCCAGTAAGTGAGATTCTTCAAGACTTACATCTGGATTTCCTCATCTTCATGTCCTACCTAATTTCTCAACTTTTTAGAACTTTGCAATTGATTGTTTCATATAAAATGCATGACTGAAAGGGTTGCAAAATCAAGTACAAAGAAGTTAAGAAATCCCTCTTTTGGGCTTGCCTGTGTAGCCTTATATATAAAAATATAAATAGATAAATTAGTAGGTATAAGGCTACGTGGGCCTCTAACATACGTGTGTGTGTGTGTGTATTTTTTTTCCTCCTACGGAATCCTGTTAGGTTCTATGCACAGCATCTGCAGTAGTTATCTAATATGTGGCCCCATCCCCTTTCCCGCCCATTGTTCAGACCCTGATTTGAGAACCTGTCCAGTGCAGATGGAATCAACAGTGAATTTAGCTGTAAGTTCTGCAGAACATGTACAAACTGTCATTACAGGCCTGAAATTGCCCAGATGCATACAGGCTGTCATTAAAAATGCAGAAGTCAGTTTTCTGACACCCAAGTGATTCTACTGCACAGTTCCATCTGTTTTTTGAAAGTATATGATGCTACAGCTTCTGCACAGTGCGTTTAATGGTTCTTTGCAATGGCTGAACACGTTTTGACACAGAATAACATTTTTCTCCTGGGCCCTCTCCTTAGAAATGGATGACCTACTTGTGCTAAAACTAATATTTAAATTAGGAACAAATTATCCTGAAACAGGCACCAGACATGGATTATTTCAACCCAGACATTTGCAAAAGGAAAAATATGCTCCTGAGCGAAGAAAGGAGCTTAAAATGTCGGCAACCTGAGCTGCAACTGGTGGGTGATACCAGTATGAAAGATTACACCGCCATGGCGCTCTCAGGGGGGTTGGTGTTGACTCTGTTTTCTAAATGGTCATGACCATGTGCTCACCTTTGGTCCTTTTATTGACTGTTGCACATCTATAGTCTTCAAATAGACAGTTCCACAGCCTGTTGTACCATACATACATAGCCCTCTTCACCTTTCACATATGTTCCGGACCACTGCTTTGTGNAAAAAAAAAGCTTTAATATCCTGAGAATTGGGAGAGAAACTCTAGAGGATGAGGCTTTTGTACAACTACACTTTCTGTAAAGAACCATTTATATTGTTATAGCAATTTTATGTATTCTGAGTGTCTGTGTAAAAAACAAACAAACAAAACCCAAAACCCCCATGCTGTGTTCCCAGAACGTTTGTGTTCATACAGCTGCACTGTTGTGTATCCAGCTAGTGATATGAATGCAAAAATAACTACTAATAATGCAAATACTTAAGGACTTGGTGTGCTGTTATTTATGTGTGTTTAACTTTGAAAGTAGGAATAGATTCATATTCTGAATACAAGTAATGCTCCTTGCCGATTTTCAGCAACTCACCCACTTGTCTGCCCTGTTCTATGTAGCACTAAATTGACCCAAGAAAGGCAGGTTAAAAAATGAAAAAGTTCACCTGAATGTCAAGCATTTTCCCTTTTTCATCCCTCATGTCTCAACCTTTTTATTGTGAAAATGATGAAAAGTCAAATTTGCTTGTTTTTCTCATTGTTTTCCACTTGATCGGATCCTCTTTTAAAGAACAAAGCAAAAAAACCAAACCCCTAGTCCTCAGCTGCTTCTGATGCATGGAAAATTAATCTGACTTGACTTGCGTATGTACCACTGAGTTGCAGTTGTACTGTGGTGTTTTCTGCTTTACCTAAAGAGGAAAAATACATCTGGCTTATAGATCAGACCATAATTTGAATACTTCATTCAGGCATGTATTGGGTGACTGCTCTATATATTTTACAGGCCTGTAGTGTAAACTACGTGGTATGGTGGTAAAAGTCTCCTGTGTTTCCTTAGAGGAGCATGCTGAGAAAACTTGCAGCCCCACAGTATCTGCAGATGTAATGTTAGCTACCTCATGTACTACAACTATGTCATTTACAGTAACAGTTGTATTTCTTGATTGTTTTTAGAAATTGCCCCTTGGTTACATGTGTTCAGAGCAGAAGATGCTGTGGACTTCTCACAGTTAACGTTTGACCCAGGACAAAAAGAGCTTATTGCTGGAGCAAGGTGAGAAATCTATTTTCTTTTCATGTTGCATCAGACTGGATTTTGTTCTTTGTTGATAAGTAATAATGAGCCAAATTCTAACATCAGCGTGCTCTTATGTGACTCCCCTGCCTTCCAGACCCACTAAACTGAACATTATGTATGTTTATTTCTCTTATTCCTGACTAAAGTTAAAAGATGGACTGCCTGATATCAAGGATCCTAACAGCTTACACTATTTTTACATTTTTAAGAGGACTGTCCTAGAGTACTCTCAAACTTTGGATGCATACAGTAGAACAGGCAGATGCTGTATGACAATGTGACAAAAGTTATCATAGCGTAAAACTTATGATGATCCCAAATTTGGCTACACAATGCGGCTCATTGCGCTTGGATGATTCTAATAATTATTCAGTACAATGCCAGGAACGATCTGTTACAGTTTACCACTGCAGAATTAGTGGTAAAGTCAATGATAATCATAATTTCTGCACATTAGGACAGTACTTTGCAAGCTGTGATCAACAGTGACACTGTCTTAGGTGTCAACATTGAAGCAGTGACAGTCCTTGAACACCATTTTTTCTTCTCTTTGCATATGAAGTATAGTAAATCATTTTGGTTTGCAAAAAATTTTAACCTCCTACACTTATTGTTTAAATCTGCCTTCTGAATATATTTTACTCTTGAATTAAAAAAGTTCTAGTCACTTCATTTTTCTGTTAGATTTAGCATTGGATTATATGTCTGTTTCCCAATTTGTTTCTTAGTTGAAAATGAGGTTCAAAATACAGAGTCATAAAATGCACTGTGAGAAAATTTTTTTTCCATGTGCCAATGGAAGTTGCTTAGCCACAGGGGCAAAACTTTCTGAGTGTGGAGATATATATATGTCTCTGGCCCACCTGAAGTAGGATAACCTGTGCACTCATGTTGATTTTTCTATTCTGTAAGGTGTCAAATGAAATGTCTTTTGAATCACTATGGGATAAGCTTTGGATGACTTTGTTGAGTAGTTAGTGACTATGAAAAAATGCCAGCTGCCAATTCTGCCTTTTGCAAAAGACCCAATACAGTAAAAGCAATAGGATTCATTTGGTTTGTCTACGAGTTAATGCTGCTTCAGAGCTTCATATCTCTTGTTCTGGCTAAAATTGCAAAATTAAAAATATTCAGTGTTTTTAAAATCACAACAGAAATCTTTGTTTTCCACAGTCCAGTATAGCTGTCTGTTATTTGCTCATAGAATTATTCAATTTTTCCTTTCCTTATTCTGCATTTCCATTCTAAATTCTAAGCTCTTCCACAGTGCTGGTGTGTTTGGCCATGGAAACCTCACTTTAGAATGCCCGTGCTTGCCAGCGGGTTTCTCTAATTGTACATATTATTGATATTAGTATGTCCTTTTCACTACACATTTTGCTTTTCTTGAAGCGTTGTGCCAGACTACATGGTGAAAGTCTTTATACGTCATGGAGTCATAGACAGAGACTAGCAACCAGTTTTCAGGGTGCTGTAGTCCCAAAAATGCAAGGGTTGATCTTACTGGTTATGCATCTTTTGCATGTAGTCCCCGCTGCCATGTAGAATGAATCTGCTCACTTGTGAATATGATGTCAAGTTTTCTGCTCTTTTGCAAGAGTGGTGTTTGCAGCCTTTCGTAGTCTGAAACTGTCTGCACTGCTGTTTTTTTTTTTTCCTTAGCACACTGTTTGTAGTTACCTTTCACCCAGGGCCACCTGAACAGAGCATTAATATTACCATACTTGTTCTATGTCTTGTGGATAAATTTTTAGTACAAGTTTCTTGCACATCTGCCTCACAGGATTCACATATATGAAGAGCCGTTAGAAGAATTCATTTTCTGTCCTAAGCCACAAATGTGCTCTCATAAAGACAGTGAAGAGAATGCACTGTTAATTCCTCCTCCCTAGTAAAATATCTTTTGATATACAGTTATTTCTCTTAGACTATTCCAACAATTTTTTTATTATCTTCTTGTACTAATGCTTCAGTACTGAAAAACTAATACCTATATGCAATGTGGTTTTAGTAAGATTTGAACAGTTGAAAGTTCCTGTTCAGTTGTGAAAATGATAATTTGTAGCCTGCTAACATGGCTTTCCCTTCTCTACCCATTATGATTTACTTGTCTAGCATCCAAACAAAAACAGGGGGTGATGCTTGCACGTCTAGGCTTCTGCTTTAGTAAGGTGGTGTTCTTCTAAACCAGAGGAATGATTTTCACAGCCAGGAGCTGTGTCCTGGCTCAGCTTAAGTTTGTAATTGATTTTTTTCACCTTAATGGAGTTTATGAACTTTTCCCCCAAATTTCTCTGTCTTAGAAACCAAACAAAATAGTGTTGTGAAAATTTGACACTATTGGAAATACTTAAATCCCTTTTCCATCACTGATATTTGCTGCAGGTGATTCTGTTCCATTTTTGAAGTTGTACAGCCTCTAAAGAAGTTCATGACTTGTTTGTCTTAATAAGCAAGGTAGCAAAGATCCCGGCTGCGATCTAGACTGGATTCCCGTTGGGAGCTGCCAGTGTCATGCAGCTATGTAAAATGACAGATATGATCCCATGATGCCTCAAAAGGTGTCTCCTGTAGTGTCAGAGAACTATTGATATTGTTACACAAAGTCCTTGGGAGACTTTAAACTGCAGTAGTGTGTATTATCCTGTTTATATATGCTTAAACAAGGTTAACCGAAATTAGAAAGAGATGTAGGGAATGGCTTCTAAAAGGCAAATGAAGTGGGTTGGAATTGTAGTGCAGGAAGACAGTGGCTGAGCGTGTGTGCAGCACCTGCGCATAAATCCATCAGCAGGTACATCTAGGGAAGGAAATAGCTGTATAAACTACACAATAGTGCTGGCAGATAACCAAATTGTTTTAAGTTGGCCATGGGTAATTTAGTCAAGAAACAATGAGTTTTGTCACACTTTACCAGTGTGAACAAAACAAGAACAGCAATACTTTTGAGATAGAGATCTCTAATATATGGAAGGGACATTATTCTATAGTATTTGCCATAGCAGGCAATGACCCGGAAGGTGATTACTAGTCCTATATTGGTAAGATTAGTCTGGCTTGTCCAGTTTGGGAAATAAAGGTGGTCTTCTGATGTCTGCAGGCATTCTGTAATTGCTGTGCAAAAAGAGATTTTTTACAATTTTACCTGCGCCCTCCCCCCCCCGGCCCCACCTCCACAGGTTGTCTTCCAGTCCTTGTAAGAAGTCTCTGGTTGATATTTTATTTTGTTCTGCAAAATGTCCAGTTCTCCTATAGGTCCTGAGTTGATTAATTCAGAGTCTCCTAGCCTTATTTCGGTTTCCTTACACCATCTGCAGCTATCTATGAATGTTACTACTCCAGTACTAGCGCACATCCTGACTTCAATCCACTTTGGCACTGGTATTTCCCTTGTGCTGAGGAGTTGCCTAAGATTTGGAGTTGAGCCACCCCATGCTCTCTTCCTCTCCCACCACCCCCATTAGGGAGAGAGGCTGCTGATCCCAATGAAGTTTGGTTTTGGCTCAGTCTGGATTATTTCTAGAGTGTGCACAGTCATGTTTCTCTGAACACAATAGAAACAACTAACTGCAGTCCATTTCGTTGTTCACAAAACAAATTCCTCACGAATCCTGTACCTCAACTGTGGGGAGTGTCTTTATTTCTTAGGTCACACTCATACGCATTTCCTACCATGAAGTCCAATGCCTTTTAGTAGCGACTGCTTTAGTTTCTGAATATTGCTGTACAGTACAGGTTCAATTATACATCCTGTTCAATTGTAAAAGGAGGTAGCAAAACTTTCAAATTTAACAAGGCTTGCACTGTCTGTGTCAGAGTCACCTGACAATCGTTAACGCCTTCCAGTGTAACAGGTCTGCTTAATGACATATATTGGATCTGAAGCGTAAGTTTTGTAGTACTTTTGTTTTAAACAGTGTCATTTGGTCTTCTGTCAATCTGCTGTGCAAAAGGAGATATGTGTGTACCATTGGCGATGGCTTCAGAGGGAGAGGAATATCTTCTAAAGTAGCTGGAGTTAGCCTGGATCTCAGTAACAACCTACAGTTGCCCTGCTGGCCTGGAACATCTTTGCACAAATTGTCCGTGTAGAAAAATTCATTTAGATAGCTTTGAGAAATGGGGGAGTGGAGTGGAGGGCGTGGGGACAGACAGGGGAAAAGGCAGAGAGAGAAATTTATCTTGCCCGACTGATCAAAGAGTCTAAAGTGCATAGTGAAGACAAGCGAAGATTAGAGTTCAATTTATGAAGCTGAATTAAGAGAAGAAGAATGATTTTTATTATGGTTGCTGGGTTTTAAAATTTGCATTTGAAGAACGTGACAGATTTTTTAGTGTTATGTCAATTGGGTCTAGATTTAATGTAAAAGGAACTTTTTTTCTTAATAGGTATGTGCTGAATTGTATGAGATGATACATTTATGTAAAATGGAAAAAAAAGAAAATAGATTAGTGAGAAACACTCTACAAAGAAAATTCAGTATGGATGTAAAACAGTTGTTAGTACATTACAAAGAGTATTGGCTTTTGACACAGGGCAATGTAGCTATGTTCCCATGAAACTCTATCTTTAAAATTTGCCCCAGGCATTGTTCTTAGCATCACATATGACCTGGCAGATAAAAATAAATGAGTTCTCTTGCAATCTGAAACCTTCTAGAGAATTCATTTATTTTCTTAAAAGAACCCACATATGGCAGGGCAGAATTTACTTTTATAATTAAATGGTATCAGTGAAGGATGACCCTCAGGGCATTAGCTCCTCAATAAGCTCAAGGAAATGAGAGACTGCTTGTTTATCTTATTCTGATAAATCCTGATAAAATATTCAGATAAATATTTCTCTGTGTGTTTAGTGGACTGACTTAGCATCTAATCAAATATGATAATGATTTCTGTATTTTGAAATGCCAGTAAGCATGGAGATTCATGGATTTCTCCAGGAACAACCTTGCCCTCTTTTCATATGTGGAAGCGCTTTGTCATATGTCCTGCAGTGTTTTCTTTGTTTCTCTCTTGGAAAGGTCAACTGAGGGGGAAAAGACCAGCTCAGGGGAAGGATACAGTGGTGTCTGAATTGCCCTGGCAAATTGTGCAGTGCCTTTTCTTCTTCCCCTTCCCTTACAATGCACTAAACATTTATCAGCTCTAGTTTTTATAAATCAAAAATTGTTAAAAGTGTTCCAGCCATTTTGGTAAAATGAGAGTCAACTAGAAGCATGTCTCAAACCCAGGAGGTTGGGGCAAAAATGTTGAGGTTCAAAATAATTCGTTACATTTTCCTTTTAGTCCATTCTTTTTTCTCCTTTTTTTTTTTTTTGTGACTTTTAATTTTTTTTTCTTAATGTTTTTATTCAGGCCATGCAAGAAGAATTACGTCAGAAGAAACTTGTTTGTTTTAAAGGAAAAATGAAGTAATCCTCCTATTCTCAAGCCTCTTGTGCTTGAAATTATGAACTGGTAGGAGGCTAGCTGGAGTTCATTCTGAAGATGTGGTCACTTATTTTTTAAAATTCAAGTTGGACTAGTTCAGCTATACTTTAAAATTACATAGTTACTTATCAGAAATGGGTCTCAAAGCTATTCAACTTTTTTTTTAATTGGATAATATATATTTAGACATATCTTACATTATTTTTTTATACACAGCATCCTAATAATGGTGGCTTTCTCCTGTATGTTCTCCTGCAAGTTAATTAAACTTGCCTTGAGGATTATAACTTGCTTTGAGGTGGCTTATTGCCTCAGTCACTCCTTATCTTGCTGATGAAGGACTGTAACAGTATGCCTTTTCACTTAATTAGATGTGTGTTTGGGAACGTTAATTTGAACCATTACCACTACTTGCCATAATAACAGAAAGGCAAATTAAAGGATTCATTAACAGTGGTTTAAGAATCTCTAATAAAGGAATAAATAACTGTACAGGTTTGCTTCTTGCTGTTGTCTGCTCCCAGCAGGAGAATCTGAGAGCTTCTTGTTAATGAGATGCTCTGAGTGCTACATATTGGGAGAATATACAGGCACCAGGAATTAGTGCTATATTCTTTGAACATCCATCTGGGTTTTATTGCTCATTTAACACTTGGTTCAGGGTAATCAATGTCTGTCCTTCTATTGATTGATCTGATCTAATCTAATCTAAGGTATGGTTTAATGTTAAATCTAAGAGAAATTATGATCCTACTGCTGTGGAAAGAGGAAGGTCTTTCTCCCCTTACTGCTTCTGTTTCCTACCTTGCTAATGGGTTCCTAAATATTTTTAAAAGCTAATGCTTTGTACCTCTCCTGCTCATGCCTTGTTCCACTATGCAATTTTCTCCTCCTTTGCACCAGCTCTGGTAATAGTCTGGTTGCAGAGTAACACTAGTCAATTCACTAACCCCACAAAAATTCTCATTTTCTTGTGCTTATTTAATGTCTTGCCATTTTAATTAGTGGAACTAACATGATTCATCGTCAGAGGAGCCCTGGAGTTGACTTGGGGTAAGATGAAAGGAGAAATGGCAGGGGTAAATGGAACCTCTTTGGCAGAGAACACTGCTATTTCAGTGTAAGCCATCTTTAAAAATTACATCAGATGAGTGGTGTTCTGAAGGTGCCTGTCTTTAATCGAAGTCATGACTGATCTGTGCTAGCAGTAGTACATGTCCTGCTGCAGAATACGGCAACTTATGCCTTCTGTTGGTTCCTGGTTAGACACTGTTCTCACGTCAGTTAGCTGCTCCTTTCTTCTGCAACAAATGTTAGTCCAAACATACGGTTTCTGTCCTACATCGCCAGCAGTTTGGTCCTTGCTGAACTTGTCTCCTTGTGTGTGCCTTTACGGCACTGAAATGCAGGGCAGGGAGCTACCAGCTGGCCAGAGGCTCATAAACATGATATAGAAGAGGTCCTAGAGAGGTACCACCTGGAGCAGCAGCCAGGTCTGTGACGGACTCTCCCCTGCCTCTGAAACATTGGTGCCTTGCATGAGTTACTGCAGTGCCCTTGTGGATGCACTTGAGTGACTGCACTCATCTTGTGAGAGGGCTGCTCAGATGCTAGGTAGGCGTGTGGGTCTTGGTCCTCATTCCAAGAGTACAGTCAGAAGATTTAATAGGGCAGTGATGCATACTGTGTGTGTGACCTTCACCTCTCAAAATTTGATGGGAGCAAGATTGCGTTTTATATAGAGATATGTTGACATCTTGTCCTTACCTTCGTATGCATCCTGCCTCTGAATTTCCCAGGTACAGCAAGCTTCCACTGAAGGGAAGGGCTCTGTTGGAAACTAATGGGTCTACCAGAGGACTTACAGCATGATCACAGGAGGGAAATTCAAGGCTGGCTTTGCAAATGTGGGCCATTGAGTTTAGTATTTCCTTCCTTTAAGTATCTTTAGCATTAATGTGATCACTTACATAGTTTTTGATCATTTTGTTGTTGCAGTTTCTTTTCTTAATAAAATAATAGAATTTTAAAAAGTCCAAACTTTCGCTACTTCAGACTCTTTACCTTCTCCCCACCCCCCACCCCCCAAGAAAAAAAACACCTCAAGCAAACTTTATGTGGCAAAATTGATTACTGTAGGAAAGGAGGCCGCAAAAGGTGTGAACTGCCTAAAATTTCTGTTTATTTAAGCCCATTCCCTTTATTGTTTTTTTTGGAGGAGATAGAACAGCATTTAAATTTAATTTCAAATTAATCTTGAAAAGAAACAGAAGATTAATATGTTGAACAATGAAATGGTAACAAGACTGCATAGGATTTGCATGGCTGTTTATGTGGGTGGGTACTGTACAGTGTATGCCATATTTGCCAAAACGTAAAAACTGGGGGCATGTACTTTGAGATATGTGTTGCAACATTGAAAAGTATTAAAGATTTGGTCAGCCACAGTTATGAAATACAGGGGTAACATTTTGGTTGAGGTGATATTTCAGGATAAAGTTGAACCCAACAACAACTTAATAAATAGCTGAGTAAGCTCACAAACTTATCTGGACTAAAGCATAATATTCAGAAAAGCCTTGATCTGCATGCATCAGAGGTGCACAGGTGACAAATATGATGAGGCCGTCTCCAGCTGGGGAACTTGGGTGCTGTGTGTGAGAAGCAGGGGCCAACAGGAGAAGATGCTAATGCATGTTTGAGATGACATGGCGTGATGGGACTTCAGGAAGAGAGTGAGTTCCAGAGCTGCAGAGACAGGCCACTAGTGCCTTTCTGCTTTTCCTGGAGAAGCCCATGGCAAGAAAGACGTAGAACTGATGCCTGGCTGTTGTTGGACATCTGTGCAGGAATGCTATGTTCTAGGATCTCTAGTCGCTGCTGAGGCTGTACGTGGAGCCATAGGGAAATGAATGTAGCAAGACTTGCTAATCCTGAGGAGCAACCTTCAGAGAAGGAAGTCAGATTTTACAGAACCTTTGAGTGGATTAATTTAATTTCTAAAGGGATTCTTTCCTAATTGAATCCAATAGTGGTTTTCTTATTTTGTTTGCCAAGCTCAGTGTCTCACTGGCCAGCCTATGATCACCTGAGTATTCTTTTTTGCCCTTTTGAATGTTAATAAAACATGGTTAGTCTTTAATTCCTCAAGAATGCCTGTAATTTTAGAAATTATTAAAAAAGAGCAAGAAGAAGACCAAAAATCACTTCACCATAATTTTTAGGTTGAATTAGCATGACCTACTAGTCTGAAAATATTTATCTCTCTGTATGTGCTGTTTACACATCTTCAGCATTTATCAGTAACCTACTTTTTTCATTATTCTCATTTGCTGATACTTCTATTTCCTGGTAAATGCAGACAAAAAATTACTTACTGACCATTCTGCTTTTCATTATTGTAATTTGACCATTTTCATATAATAGTCCAACTAGACCACTTTGATTAGGTTTCTTTTATTTCCAATGTATCATCCTTAGCTTTTTCACATATTTTTGCTATCATAGCTTAATATAATCAAATGAATTTTCTACATCATAATTTTTTATTTATATTGATTATCTCCTTTGCTCCTGTTCTTCTTTCTTTTTCTTTCTTTTTTTAATTTTATTTCCAATTGCTGATTTTACTACACTGCAGAACTAGAATTGGCTTTTACCCAAAACTTGCCCATCTTGATTGTGGAATCGTGACTTTTTGCTTAATAGTTGATTCTTACAGAGCTTATACTTTTCATTTTCAGTCTTAATATTTTTTCCTTCCAGTAAATTGAATACAATTTTCTTCTTTCATGTGAAATAGTTTCTTGAAAGAAGTGCACAGGAAGGAATCTTTCACTGTGGGGTTTTTTTGGTTTGGTTTGGGTTTTTGTGTGGGTTTTTTTTTTTTTTTTTTTTTTCCTCAGGAGATTTGGCAGCATGTCTGGTCATGCCTTGAGTTTGAGTTTAAAGTTTGAATTTACTCATGTCTGTTATCTGATTTTTGTTACTTCAAGTGAATTTGTTGAAATCTTAGAAATTAATGTTACAGATTTGTTATGAATAAATTAAAATTGAAGTTATTTATATTAATATTTCCAAAATTTCTTCCTTTTTATTTTTTCTATAAAATATAATCATGCTGTAGTGGCATTGGAAAATTAGAATTACTTTGAATAAGGTAAAAATTAAGCAGAAGAGGACTGAAGAATATTATATGTGTGAAAATGTAGTAAAAAAAAAAAAGATATAATGAAAAGGAAAAAGAGGTGTGAGAAGAAACCAGGAAAGAACAAAAAAATTGGGTAGGAGGAATATAGTCATGGAGCATGGAAGAGCCTTACTGCAGACCTAGTGTGAAATAGAATCTGCACTAGAGAAGGATGTGCTGAAATAATTTCAAAGATGGTGTGGTATTTGCTCATTTTTATGAGGGTCATGGACTGATACCATGAAAACTACCAACAGAGCTGCTTTATCAGAACGGGGGTAACAAAACAGCTGCTTTAAGTAGACAGACACAGTAAGCTGGGAGGAGTTCTGATAGCGCACATATATTGCACCAGTATGTGCTGAAGGAAGTGTTTTCGGTCAGTGGGGCACGCTTGCCTTTCTGAATATCCTTAACCCATCATTTCCCCAGGTTTCAAACATTGCCTTTGCATCATGTTTTGTTCGTGGTTTGCCTGAACTCCTCCCAAGTTCTGTAGGTGCAGCAATACTGCTGTAGAGAAAAAGTGGACTGAGAAATCCTTTTGCAATAAAAGCATGGGCTTTTGAAAAATATGCTTGGTTCGTGTGTAGCTCCTGCTGTGCATGGAAAAAAATCCTCAGGTTTCAAAGAAATTAGGTTGGGTATGACAGGACTTCAATCAGAATTGTGAAAACTGTAGCTTCTACAGACACTCCATCATACTGGGATCCTTTGCTTCAAACTTTATATATCTGTGGCTGAGCTAATTGCGTAAGGTTCCCATCATTGTGGAGAGAAACAGACAGCTTTAATCTGCCTGTCCTCTTATTCTCATTTAGATGTCTAAAACTGGTCACATGAATCTGCCAAAGCATTGAGTATTTCTTTCCATTGATTCTAAAGGAAGACTGGAGCAATGACTCAGATGTACATGTATGCTGTATAAACATCTACTTTATTCATATGCAGCCAGTCCTTCAAGCTGAAAATCTGTTTTAGAAATTGCCTAGTCCTTAGCCCAAAGGGCTGTATGTTGAGACAGTCTCTGAAAGAATTGAGAGTCCTGACTACAAGTCACTTTTTAATTTTTTCCTGTCTTTTATATTCATTAATTATGTTTTTACTTAAACACTAGTAACTTTTTTTTTACTTAAACACTAGTAACAATTAATTTTTATCTACTATTTTTTTTTTAACCCCAGAAACTACCTCTTCAGGTTGCAGCTTGAGGATCTTTCTCTAATACAGGTATGTTTTATGTTTGTTTTCTTAGTTCCTCTGCATGATATAGGTAAGCAGATGTTTTAAAGCAGATAATCAAGATACTCGTGAGCTTCATAACTACAGATAAGTATGCATCTGGTTTTGTCCTCTTTGCGGCCCCATATTATATGTCATATTATCCATTTTAATTCCAGATTAGCCTTTGTCCCAGGCCATACAGGCCTGAGGTTACCGTACTCTGCTGTGATTTTGTTAGAGTGGATCTATAAAAAATGGAGGCTGGGAATGAGGATGATGTTCTCTTAGAAAAATGTTCCAACTTATTATTGTGCAGCTTCCGTATTCAGAATTTGTTATTATAGAGAAAAGATTTTTTTAAAATAATGAAAAATAAAAAAAATTCATTCATACTTGCTAAAGTTATATTAGGCAAATGAAACAGCAAATTTTCAAGGAAGAAATATAGTGTGAACACAGGTATCAATCTCAGTTTTGTATATAAGGCAGCTATCTATTGTTTAAAACTTGTTAGAGCTTGGAAGGTTGAACAAAGCCTTTTAGAGGCAGTTAGACTTCATAGAAAGGTCAGTGAGAATCCCTAATCAACTTACTTTACCCTGAACTTCATCTGACTTCCATATACCAGCAATCTCATCTTCTCTCGGTCTTCTGAGTGGTGTTCCTTGCTTAGGTTTTGTTGGTTTTCTCTTTCATTGTTTTTAACCTTGGCATCATTTCTAACCATCATTCTTGTGTTCTTGGCTCTAAGAGTTGTTTTAGTAAATTTAATTGAGTTGGCTAACTTCCTAAGGTGTGGAAATAGAAAATCACAATGAAATAGAAAAGTATGTTTTTTCATAATCTTTTCATTTATGCAATTTAAAATTAACTAGCTTTAGATTCAGTACCGTGCCTGTTATTTCACGAAGTAATACCATACAGTTGAATATGGAAAAGTAAAATGCATTCAGGTAAGGCTGTCCTTGTGATTTGTAGAACACCTTGTGTATGCTTTAATCAGGCTTGCAGACTTCTTTTACCTTCCCAGAGTACTAGAAACAAGATCTGAAGTTGGCTTACAATTAACCAAAATTGCAGTATTGATAAACATTCAATTTTGTTGCTAGTGCTTAAGGCTGTGATGCACCAAGCACTTTTAATATCCAGAATTCAGACTGTCTACTTTCACCTTATGTGACATACTCGATATCCTGGGAAATAATTTGGGTTAAGTCCTGAAGATTCTTATTGAGAGGCTGCACTCAGAGGTCTCTGATGGTTGTAGTTTATTCTGCTAATTCATAGATTGAAGTTCACAACCTTCCTCTGTTAGGATAAGTATCAGTAGGCTGAATTCACTAATGAGGGAGAAATCTGTAGATTACAGAGGTTTATAATTGTGCTGACTGATTCGAACAAACACCCTCCCACCCCAATCAGCAAAAAATATAAAATGAGGACAGAAATCATACTGTTGATGTTACATTGGATTACTAGGTTTTGGTCTTACGAATGTGCAGAAGCCTTTAAACAGTCTTCTCAAGTTGACTTTTGGTAAAGTTTCTTATTCTGTTTTCAATGCTGTAGCACCACTGGTTTGCCTCTGTATCTTCAAACCTTTTTCCACAACCCTTTAGGGAGATTGCATTTCTAAATCAAAACCATAATATGTAATTTTTTTTTTCTTTCACCAGCATATCTTCACTACCCCTACTCCAAGTATTCAAGTTTTTTCCCTTATTCTCAAATCTATCATTATGACTCCTTCATATTTGTCCTTCGCAGATCTTCTCTTCCTCTTCTTCCCCTCTGCTTCCCTTCTGGTTCTGTTAAGAGTGCCCCAGGACAGCCCTTATCCAAAAGATGTGTTTCCTTGGATGTGCCAGTTATGGCAGCTCCAGATCAGCTGTGAGGTGGCTGAAGCCTTTGTTTTGATGCAAGTAAGCCAGGATGTAAGGTGTATTGTTTAGGATGCCCACACTCATTACACAACACACTCAGGCCATCTTGTAATCTGGTATGAAAGTATGAAGTTAGTCACTGATCTTATAGTCATAAAAGTAGGTTTGGGAGAGTTCTTGAGAGGCCACTTAGCCCCCCCAGGTACCCCAGGGCAGGATCAGGGGTCAGTGCTGCTGTCCTTATTGGTGGTTACTTGTCTGAACTCTTCTTACAAGTCTTCAGCCATAAAGATGCACAACTTTTCTCAGCCTTTGTTGGGAATTGTTAAGAGTCTCTGTCTCACGCCGGAAAGTGTGAAAGGTTTAGTAATCAAAGAGACAGTAACCATTCCTGTAGAAACTTGGAATTCAAACTTACCAGCTACCAACCTGAAACCCACCTAGAGCCAAGAGTGTATTTACCAAATGATTCACTGAGATGCACAGACCTTTCAGATAAGTTTTGTTGCAATGACAGAATCCTAGCTGCAGTCCCAGTCATCCCAACATGTTGTATAGGATTACCTCAGGTATAATTGAAGTAAACTTAGATTTCTGAAACTTCAGGGCATGTGAAGTTTCTCTCATTCGCATGTGATGAAAGAAATATTTTGAATAGGATTAGAGGATATAAAGTCTACCAAGTTAGGAATTAAAAATTACAGTATTTTGAAGCTCCAGATCTTTCAAACCTGAAACTCTATTATGGTTGAAGGAGGTAAGAACAAAAGTGAGAAGCAAAGTAAAAGTTATATGAGGTCCTTGCAAAACAGAATGATGGAATTTCACAGGAGAAATAAAGTATACTGTGGTTTAACTTGTTAATACTGTATGTGCTAGTTAGCATTTGTTTGCAGAGGGACTGAACACTTTGACACTTTGTGTAGGGACAGAATAACTTTTAGCATTTTTTTTTTTCTTCACCCAGTTGTTGTCATAATAATAATGTAAAACCCCAGCTTAATTCTTCTACTTAGGTTGCTCACTTTGATTTCTTTGCATGAACCAGCCTTTGTAAAAACATGCAAATGTTTCACAAGCTAATAAACTATGTTTTTGCATTTGGAAGAAAAGGCACACAGTGAAGTGGTAGCTGTAAGAAGCTTTCAGTGTAGCAGAATAACAATATGAAAGGGCTAGAAGCAAGACAACCTACACACCTGTTGTTTAATTATTTTTTTGAAAATTGCTCAAGCTCTATCTTTGCTATTGTGTGTCTGAAGGAGGAGAAAAATTGCTGATTTTCCTCATGCACAGCAAATACTTCCAGCATGGAAACAAGGATGATTGGTACAATTTGCATCCTCCATTTCTACAGTTTTCAATTAGACTTTTATAACCGTTTATTTTCTTTACATTGATGCATTGATTTTTTTTTTAGTTTGGTTCATCAGTTTAATCTTTCTTATAGTACTTTTCTATCTGGAAAATAAAGGGAATGCCTAAAACTTAATCTTGACCGTTGATGAACTTCAGTTATTTTTGTATAAACAAGTTTCCTTGTCTGTCATGCTTAAGTGTCTGTTGGAATGTGTTGTTAGTTTGTCCACACACTGCTGTTACGAAGATAAAAGGCTTCATGTTACATGTAACAAACTGGAACAGTAAGAATCATTTACTTATAGCAAAAGCATCTTTGCAAATCTTTTGTTTACAAATTTCCATATATTTTTGAAAAGACAGACATTTTATAAATAAGGTATTATTTTGGAGTCTTATCAGACATTGCACTATTATCAGATATTGTTTTGTAATAGGAAAACTCTCTAAAAAGGAACAAAGTAAAATAATGACTCCTTGTTTGCAAACTTTTGCAAAAATTACTTTGGGCCAAAATATGTGCATGCCCTGTTTTCCACAAGTGTATACCTGGAAAATAGTTTTGAAACACAAGATAACCTTCCTTAAAAAACAAACAAACAAACAAACCCACCATAAAACAACAAACAAACACCCCCCCCAAAAAAAACCCCCAAAAAAACCAAAAGACAAAACCAAAAAAACCCCAACCCCAAAACCAGAAAAAAAACCCCAGACAGCCATTTGAAATGCAAGTTCGCACAAAAGAAATGCAGAACAGAGGTTTATGTATTAAAAGGGTACCTTTCCCATCAGTTTAGTGAAAGTTAATCCCTTGTAAAAGTGAGGGTTAGAGTGCTACTAGATTCTATCAGACAGGATGTGTATCTAAACATGAACTAGCACTATGCAGTGAGACGTCGTTGCCCATTGTGGGTACATCAACGTTGTCATCCCACATGTCATGGTTCTGTGCTCTGTACTTTAGAGGAAAAGCCTGTTGTTTGAGTAAGCAAGTTTCATATGAGAGCGTCTGTAGCAAAGCAGTATTTTATGAGTCTCAGCAATTTCCTTTGTGTAGCAGAATAAAGAAGACTAAAATGAGTGAAAGCCTTTTAAGCTGTTGCCGGAGAAGCCTAAGAGTCAAATTGTTCAAAGCTGACTTGGAACAATGCGTGCATAGCAATTATGGATTAGGAAAGAAGCGCTCATTGGGCTGTGGTTGTAGAAGGACAAATATTTTATAACTCTTGCTACAGCAACAGTAGGCTCACAGACATAGAAGGCCTGACTCTGCATGGTTTTGTTTTGTGAGTTTTGCTTTGTTATTGCTCACCTCAAGTAATAGTAGAATAATCCATAAAAGCATTGGCCAGGTGTGCTGGTTTTGGCTGGGATAGTGTTAATTCTCTTTATAGTAGCTAGTATGGGGCTATGTTTTGTGTGCTGAAAACAGTGTTGGTAATACAGAGATGTTTTAGTTGTTGCTAAGTAGTGCTTACAGTAGTCAAGGACTTTTTCAGCTTCCCATGCTCTGCCAGGTGCACAAGAAGCTGGGAGGGGGCACAGCCAGGACAGCTGACCCCAACTGACCAAAGAGATATTCCATACCATATGACGTCATGCTCAGTATATTAAGCTGGGGGAAGAAGGAAGGAAGGGGGGGACGTTTGGAGTGATGGCGTTTAGTCTTCCCAAGTAACCATTACATGTGATGGAGCCCTGCTTTCCTGGAGATGGCTGAACACCTGCCTGGCGATGGGAAGTAGTGGATGAATTCCTTGTTTTGCTTTGCTTGTGCGCAGCTTTTGCTTTCCCTGTTGAACTGTCTTTATCTCAACCCACGAGTTTTCTTGCTTTTGCCCTTCTGATTCTCTCCCCCATCCCGCCGGGGGCAGGGAGTGAGTGAGCGGCTGCGTGGTGTTTAGTTGCCAGCTGGGTTTAAACCACGACACCAGGATGAAAGCTGGATTTCCTGAAAAGTCTCTGATATTCCTTAAAATATAAAAGCAGAAACCTAAATAGTAGTGTTTAAGTGAATAGATTTGTTTTCAAGAATGTTTTTAAAAAAGAAAATATCTAGCCAATGTCAGGATTAATAGTGGGGCTTTGACATCATGTAGATGGTGGCTCTAACAACTGTCGATTTTTCACTTTTTTTTTTTTCCAAATTCTTTGAGAAGAGAGCTTCTAAATTCAAACATTTGTTTGTGTCTACCTACATGATAAGATTGCTGATGTATCTGTAAAGAGTGAAAAGCTAATACATGCTGGCTTATAAAAGTGTTTATGCCACAATTGCCATAAATATTTTTACAAGCCAGCATGTATAAGCTCTTCACAAACCTGATAGAATGTATGCATCTCTTCTCCATCCATAAGATGAACTTCTTTACAATCTCAGATTGTTAAGGCATTTACAGGGCACATACTTGAGTTTGCCTTTCTCATCTGAATCTTCCATCTATGAAGCCTATTCTCAGTTTGAGATGCCCAGAAGGTTGAATATAAGCCTATTCCACCTGCTCCTGTAGTTACATAATTCTCCTGAGATTTTATTCTCATGCTGAACCTGCACATCTTTCAGTTAGAAACACACATACCTCAAAGTCCATTTTTAAAGGCAATTTTAGCCCCTAGTTTACCGCAAGATTCAAATTAATCCTTTATGCAGGCTAAGAATATTGGAGGTTCTTTTTCATGTGTTTTATTCAACTTTAAATTCTGGAGTCTTGAGGTTTTGTGTTTATATATATATATATAAAATATATATGTGTGTGCATATGTATCTATATACACACACACCCCCATTAATGAGACATTCAAGGAATTAAAGGCAAGATTGGATCTATGAATTGTCACGAAAAGGAGCTACTTTGGAGAATGAATTTTACCAAAGGGAATTCTTGCTGGTGTTTACATGTGTCAAGAGTGTCTGAAATACCTGTTACATATGATAGTTCACTTTTATGAGTCATTAATGGCTAGATGGTAGGCTAAATAATGAGTTAAGTAAACTGTAATATACTTTGAATATATACTTTGTCTTTATCTAGGTTAAACAAAGAGGGAATCTAACTTCATGATTGAGGTTTTTTACAAATAAATTTGTACGTAATTCGTTTGTACTGAAACTCTTTTATAAATTTTTACCTTAATTGTAATACAGAATATAATTTTTGAACAACACTTGATTTTTTTTTTAAAAGGAATCAAATATTTACCAGGGTTGTAATCCCATTTTGAACAAAACAATTGCTTGTTGTTATTATAAACTGAGATCATATTACACCTTTTGTCAGAGGCTTTCATAACCTTAGTTTGTCTTTTTGGCTAAGGTGGTATGTGGCCCAGTCTAGAGAGAAAGGTGTTCCAATAGAGGCGCAAATCACTCAGACTCTCCTTACAGTTCATTTTGGGACACTGTGTAGGGTTTTCTTTGCTATGAACAAAATGAAAGCTTGTACAAAATTATCATGTATAATAAAATTTTTAATTTATGCTGATATTAAAAACTTTCAGTTATAATCAACAACTTCAGAGATAAAGGTAAGGAAGCTAAGCTTTAATCTTTTAATCTCCTTAATTTGTTGAGTTGCCAAATAAATAGAACCCATTAAAAAGCAGCTTAATGCTTTTTCTAAAACTTTCATTCACTGTATTTCAGTCCATTTATTTTTTGCGTTGTATGTTACTTACAGTCACTAGTTGTGTAATAGATGTCTGATTCGTGAAATACATGAAAGAAACCTAATGAATCATCATTTTATTTGGGGTTGAAGCTACCTGTGCTGAAAAGGAGATGCAAGAAAAACTTTCTCTGATTTCACACTTGAAGGCCTAAGGGAACTAGCCTGAGGACGTCCTTAACTTGTGACAGCTGTAGGTTGGCAATATTGAAATGCAAAGCAGACTGAGATTTAACATTCTATTTGGGTCCCTAAGGGGGGAAAAAAACAAACAAAACAAATGAAAAAATCCCTCTGTTGGGTTCTCCTCTGCCTCATATCTACTTAAGGGTGAGGGGAATAGAGAGTATTCCTCCGTTACAGATGTTTTTTCACCTTCTTTATGGGAAGGGAGCATCAGACACCAAAACATTATTTCTGCTTGGGCCCTTCACGTTTGTGTCTGGGATGTGTGAATGAAAAATGGATAAGCAGAGTGGATAAGTTAGTGTTACTTTCAATGCTGTTCTGAGTTTCTCAAAAGCTTGGAAGTGGAGGGAGCAACTAGTGCTCATAAAACTTTTCCAAAGAACACTGAGGTGAGCAAGTTGCAGAGTGACCAAAAGGTGATAGAGCAGGTGCAAACTTCTGCTTGGGTGCTTGGGCTGACCAAACTTGAGGAGGTACTTGAACTGTTACCTTTTGTATAGGGTGGTGCTGAGAGCAGAGTTTAAAAAAGAAAAAAAGAAAAAAAAAAAAGACAAAGCGCAATACATCTGTGTATCACAGTGCCACTTCTATACAGTACCTCTTCCTCTTGTTCATACCTTTCTGATGGCAGACTGTTGGATTTTATTATACAGCAAGTCCACAAATAATTAAATTAGACAATTGGGAATTTAAAGAAGAGTTAAGAAGTGTCTGTGAAGCCAGAGCTAGTCCTTTGTGGCAGGTAGAGATCGACTTGGTGGCTGCTTTAAGTCCATTCCAGTTCTTTTTCTGTGATACCATTAGTATTTTCATTATGCTGTTTTTTGCTCCCAGAACAGTAGTTTCTGACCACACTTATAACTTGATTGAAGCCAGAAAAGGATGAATTCAACTAGCAGTGCGTAATTTCACATTTCATGTATGTCTAAACTTTACCCAAATGACGTCTTTTACATGCAGCTGAAAGGGGCTTCCTCAAGCTAGATAAAACAGGTTGGATCACACAAATCTTGATCTTCACTCTATAGTGTATTTGTGGGGAAATCAACTATCAGCAGACAGTGCTGCATTTCTGTTTAAAAAAATTTTGCTATTGAAACAGCTGGTGTTCATAGATTCATCTACATATTAATGCAGAAGATGGCTACTATTCTGAAACCATCTTTGGTCGTATTTGGCCAAATACTGATTCACTCTTCATTCTGAATATTCTTTCCATGCATGGGATTTTTCACCTGCATAGGTGTAGTTACATGTATTATCTATTTGTTTGAGGTTTTTTTGGGTGTGATGTTCTGAGTTCATATGCAGACCCCCATTACAAAACTACGTAGAGGGCATATGAGGCGGCCAATTGGATGTATGACTCCTCTTCTGCTCATCTCTGCTTCTTCATTTACACTTGGCTTCTATGTAATTGCAAGGTTTTAGTCTCCAGAATTTGTAATTGCCTACCCTTCAGTACAGCTGAAATTTGTCACATAAATTTAGAAAGAGTCTAAGTGAAGCAAAAGAATATTGGCAAATTGGCAGGGCTGTGCTGCTGCTTTGGCTTATCAGTATGTGTTAGTATGTTGGGAGATGGAGGAAAAGAGAGGAAAAAGAAAGCCAGGCAGAGATGTTGTCATTTTTCATTTATTTGCTGTATCTGTCATTGTTTCGTGCCAGTACTGAAATACAAGTGCAAGTGCATTTCTAGACAAATGAGTCTGAACACATCCATTTAGCTAGAGAAGCTTAGCTTTTTTTTATTTCTATTTTTTCTTTCTTACCTGTGCTTGTTAGGCTGCATTTCCTGTGTGTTTACAGTAATTTTCTGTTCTGGTTTCACAGTAAAGAAGAAAAATAGGTACTAAAATTTTTCACTTCCACTGGAATAAAGCTCCTCTTTTCTTTAGATATTAAACATTTGTGTTTTGTTTCTAAGATACAAGGGAAGTCTGGATCACCCAAATATATAATATGAGTGCATTTGTTGTCGTGAGAAGTAGAGGTGATATCAAAAGATATGTGCGTGCATTTTACAGCAGATATTCATGAAAAAGCTGATGTGGATTTTATAGTGGTATAATTTAGCCCTTTCTGATAATTTTTCCTGGTATGTATGGTGGTCAACAAGACTGCATTACATGCATTAAAAGAAATTGTGGAAACGTCTTTTCCTAAGAAGGCGGCACTCACGTTTACATTTTCACAAACATGAGTATACTGATACAGCTGCACAAGAGTAATCACTGCGTAGCATCTGTTTGAAAAGAAATCAGGCTGCTGCTTTCCAGATATCTGGGCTGATTAGGACCATGGCATACTTCAGCTAATTCTGGACTAAAGCAGTATTCGTGACAGCAGGGCAATACTTGTTGAGGGACACGGGCTCTCCTTTGAAAATCAGCCTCTTTCTATGTAGCCTGTATACTGAAAAAGTGCAGGAATGTTAGCAGACTGTGCAGAAAATGAAAGCAGAAAATACTAATATGTAGACTGAAAGCAGATTGTCTTTGTTCTTACATTGTCTTGCCCAGGTGGAGAGTCTACCACAAGCAGTTGCTGATGGAGAGTTTCAGCTCTTTGGCACCTAGATGCTGCAGTGCTGAGAAATTTAGAAAAGAGATGGAATATGCAGTATGCTTTGAAAGAGATTGTTAGTGATACAGTATCTGCAAACATAATTATCCTTTTTTTTTTTTTTTTTTTTTTTTTTTTACAAACATTGATATGGAATTTTTTTTTTTGCTTACAGACACTGATATGGAACTTCATTGTCTGTTCTGGACTGTAACAACTAATTTGAGTTCAACCACAGTGTGTATGGCATGCATATTCAAAGAGTAGGCTTAAAGACACATCTTGTGTTTTTCCAGTACTGCAGAGATCCGTTCAACAGTTCTGTTAGGCTAATGGACATAGATGCTTTTGGGTAATTCTACATACAGGAGGCAAGTTCAGCTTACACCTGTATGTTAGCAGTCATCAGTACCTAGCACAAGGGCACTGTGTGGTCCATAGCATCCCCTGCCATTGCTTGTTGACCCATGAAATGAAATTAAAAAACCCCCCACATTTAAACTGAGAATAAGAGAAAATGGTGGAGCAGCCTCGTGTCCCCTCACCACTAGGCAGAAAAATTTAAGATACACATCTCGACACTGAGTTCTAAGGAGCCTTTGACATGGTGCTGTTAAAGGATGCATCCAGCCGCTGAACTATGGGAAGAACTGGCTGTTTCCATAGGGCAAAAAGTTCTGCTCTCTTCATCCTTAGGGAAGAGGTGGAAAATTTTTCAAGGTCAGGAGACCAGAAAAGCAGGATTCTGAAATATTCAAGGAAACAAAGCAGCCATACTGAGGGTGAGAAACATGGACACTTGTTGCTATAACCTAAGGAAAAGGAAAGATCTGAGGAACCTGCAACAAGAACGCTGGTGGGCAAGGAGCCCATGCAGGCGTGCATAGGAGGGAGGGTCCTGCTCTCCTAAATGGTTCAGTGCACAAAGGGAGGGTCTGTGCCACTTCCAGCTTGTTACTTGCCCAGTGAGCACTACTGAGCCCAATGTAAGGTGTGGATTGTTGCTCCTAAATGTTTGAGAGAGACACTGCTTAGCATAGCATAGGAAGCTAGTCCTGGTCTGAATTGAGAATAGAAGACTAAAGTTGTTTTGACTTTTATTCTGATAGGCTTATCTAATCTTTTGGGACACCTTTTGCCTTGATTTTGCCTATCCTTATTTTTCTACTGCCTTTTCCCTCCCTTGTCTGTAGTAGACGTTCTCTTCTCTTTTGGCATGTATTGTTTTACCCATCCCAGATGGTACCACAATATGATGCTTCTGTTGTCAAGTCTGGGAGCGATTAATCATGTCAAAATGTGGAAATCAATTTATTAAAATTGAAAACTAGATGTGCTTTGAAATATCTGATGTTAGACATATATATGAGATTTCTATATAAAATTTTTGGTTCGGCTGTTATTTTGGATTTATTTGAAGACAGGCAAACTGAAAACATGATTTATGTAAGTAATGTGCTGACATCATAAACAGCTACGTTATTGCTCTTAATTGCTTTATGGGTAAGATTATAGCCTTTAGAGGGCAATTTGAGATAATGAGCGTTAGGGAATTACACTTGTTCTGTGGGGTCTAGACCTGCCTGCGGCATCGTGGCATTTTTAGGCATCTGCCCTCAGAATGGAACTTGGAGTCCGAGATTAGGTGCTTAGGCTCTCTGCCTGGTGCATGGGGCTAGCTATATACCCAAGCAAAGGATCCACTGACATCTGAGTTCTGAGCTATCTAATCCCACTGAGGAGGAATGCTGAGAGCACAGGGAAGGATAAATGCCACCCCTTTTTTTGAATTAGGCATCTGTATGGAATTTTACAATAGGGATTTTTTTTCTACGTCACCCACATGCAGCAGGCTTCTGTTGTAAGTAAATTTCACCTAAAATGTATGTTAAGCTTTTTCTGTCATGGTACGAAGTTGAAGACTGTGTGACCACTATTGTGCATTCTTAAGCAAGGCTTCATTGCTGACTGAATGTGGGCTGGTCTATTACAGAATTAACCTTGTTACAGGTTTATTTGCTGTATGTTTGGGGTTTTTTCCTTTTTGCCTTTTTTTTTTCTGTTTTTAATACTAGCTTCTCTAGTCATTACTTCTGGATTTCACATGTTTGCTCTAGTGCCTGGAAAAGTATTTATTTTCTTCTCCAAATCTGTAAAATAATTCTGTAGTTGATACACTGATTTTCCAAACAAATGAACAAAATACCAAAAGAAAAATAACAGATCTTTACAAAGTTATGGGAAATTAGAAACTGTAGGGTCTGTACTTGGGCCTGTTCATATATCTTGAGATATTTACGGTAATTTAGCTCGATATAAGTAATGAAAACAATATGGTTCAAAGAAAACAAATGAATTAATACAAAAGGAGTTTGGTTAGAGGTTAATATTTATACCTGCAGTTGTGTATATATTCAATTTTGAAAATTACTTCCTTGATGAAAACCTATTAGTCTTGTTCCCAGGGTATAGCTACTATTGGTGTAATCAGAAATAGTCAGCCCCAAAACTATTTGTGTTTTAGTTTAGGTTTTAAATTGACCGATTCAGTTAGATTTATTAAAAGGCAAATGAAAGACCTGAGAAAATCTCAGAATTCCATATTTATGTGGGTACCCAGGATACAGCAACATTATGGAAATCAGTTCTAGGAATAATCAGTAACTGGGACAGAAGCCAAACAAGTTTCTGTTAATTATTAGTTAAATAACAACTTCATTGTGGCATTGACCACTTTTATGTGGTATGTGATTCAGTACCTTAATGCTTTAGTCTCTAAACGAAACCTAAGGTGAGTATGATTTTTCAGAATTTCAGAATCACCTTGGAGATCAATTGATATGTTAGTAAATATTTCTTATGGGGGGGAAAAAAAAAATAGATGAATCACTCTTTTTCACTGTTTTGGAAAAAGTACAAATTTATGCTGTTATATTTTTATGACTTTTAGAGCTTTTAAATTGAGCATTTTGAATTAAATGCTGTGTCTGGTACATGCACTTCACATTGGTTTCTGTTAATTACATTTAAATATGAATGAGAGAATGCATTCATTCTGAAGCCACATTGAGTGGAAAATGCAGTAGCTGCCCAGTATTTGTACGTGCCATTGCTTTTAGGATATCTGTCAGTGGAAATCCTACTTATAAGGGCTATAGCCTTAAGCCTGTAAGCTCTGAGTCTTTGCCTAGATATTTTGACAGTTCTGGGCAATGGTTCTGTGCCTCTTTACACTCATCTCGGGGAACTGAAATGGTGAAAGGTCAAACTGTTCCTCACTTTTTCCCCTGCCTTGTTACTGTGAGATGAAAACAAGATCTAGTGAGAGGAGAGACTTTGTGGGAAGTGGAACTGCGGAAGATCATCTGCATGAATGTTCAGACTTTTGCATACATTTTAATTTCCATTGATGAGATGGAAGCTTCCTCAGTGAAACTCTTTCTGACTCCTAGATGCATGGTTATTTTTGTTACGCCAGTAGAATTTTTCATACTGTTTTGTCTGAATACCTGTGCAATTAACAAAAAAGAGAAAAAAGATCTGAATTAAGCTTTATACTGTCAAACACACAGAAAACTTTTTGCAGTGGAATTTTTTCTTACTTTAATTAGGCTAGGATTTATTAATGAAGCTTTTATAATATGTCAGGACAGGTTTGAAGAAACAATAATGCTGTAAGTTCATAGAAGATAAAAAATTTGTCATCATATATTTATGAAGACTGCTCTAGGCATGATTCCACAGTCTTTTTTCACATGGCTGTCAGTAGCGTTACTTGTAGAATATTGTGCTACTCAGCATGAGAAAATAAAGCTGAATGAGTTGTACTCCACAAAACCCTGCATATGCATTGACAAATAAAAGCTGAGCGGAGAATTTCACATGCTAATGCGTATGTAGACAAAATCCTCCATAAGCTGACTTTTTATTTACATAATATGGTCCATAGTGACAAACAGGAAGTGAAGCAAAGGCATCAGGAGACCTGCATGGATGCACAAGGAGCACCCAACTAAACTCAAGCATAAAAAGGAAGCATGCAAGTGGTGGAAGCAGGGACAGATGACCCAGGAGGAATATATAGAGACTGTCCAAGCAGGCTGGGGTGGGATGAGGAAATCCAAGGCACCCGTGTAGTTGAATCTGGTGATGGATGGGAAGAGCAACAAGAACATTATTTTAAAAGAAATNTCCAAATAATCTACAAAAGCAGGCTTGCTGTGTAAACCAAGAATATTATTTCACTAAAATTTGTAGTTTCATTGATTTTTCTGCTCCACATCTAGCTATGACACACAAAAGGAAGAACTGCTTTCATTTTTAATTGGAGAGGAAAAAAAAAAGTCAAGTCATTCTTATTTCTGTAGAATTACATATAAAATGTATGAAGTTATTCATTGTACAATTGCATTTTAATGTAGGTGCACATTAACATAAGGGAACAAGGAACAATAAATCTACCCAGGCAAATGTTGAACAAATATTTGTGTTGTCATCACCAAATTTGCCAAAACTTCATTAACATCCATGATCAAATAACGGGTGGAATGATGAAAAGCTTGTTTCTAGAAGGTACATTCTCACTGGGACTTGCAAGCTGCAGAGAAGAATAACTAGACAGGATGGAACAGAGGAAAAGAACTAATTACTGTGAACGAATCCGATCAGACTGAGGCACTGTAAATGCATTTTAGAGTTGATGCGACGTACAAAACTTATGGACAGTGCGGTGCTATGGAAGCCTTGTCTCTGCTAATCACCTGTGTGTATCGGGAAAGAAAATGCATCTTTTAGCCTGAGAACGCAGTCATGCTAGGGCAAAGGCACCTTGCAGATGGGGCCAGGGAGATTACAGAAGGGAAAGTTCAGTTTACTGCAAGAAGTAAATAAAAATGTATTATTTATTTTTATCTGTGAAGAAGTAGTAATATTTACCAGACTTTTCCAGAACAGCAGGTATATGTGCAGTGCAGAACATAACAGAAAGGATCTTGGAGTCCTTGCTGCGAGAACCAGCCATGCGTAAACTCCCTGCTGCTTCTAAATAGCCAGCGGAAGAAAAAGTACTAGAAAGCTGGAGGTAACTTTTTCCAAAAAATGCACAGATTGAATCTGGTTTATGTAGCAAATCAGAGTCAAATAGATGAAAGAGCTTTAGTCAGTGTAGCCCAGAAAATGGAGTTCTGGAAGATAAAATCTGAGGAGAAAAGAGGATTAAAACCAGTAGTTTCTTCAAGAACATCTGGTCTGGCTGAATACATTGCACAAAAAGCAGCCCTTTAAAAATGGCCACAAAATGGTCACAAAACTAGAGTATCTTTGGAAGTCAGCCAACATGAAAAAATGTGAGAAAGAAAACCCACCCGATCACCATGGCAGAGAAGACTTACAGAGTGCTGGAGCAGGTTGGAGCCAGTGTAAGTGTATGATGAGCAGACTGAAGGAGAAAGGCTAATGCTGTGTTTACCAGGCTGATATGCATAATTTTCAGCCAAAATTCTTACAGAACAGGCGGTTGAGACTCTCCGGATGCACATCTCTGTAGAGATCTGCAAATGACTGTGCAGGTCCTGGGTGTAGTCATGCAAGTTTCCTGGCTGAAACATGGTCTGCGAGAGCTGAGCAAAGCCCAGGGACTGTCTGAAGTTATTTACAACTCCTAAATCTGCAGTCAGGTCATCATGTTGTACCTTGCATCTGGGATCACACAGCCCAACACAATCACTATGTTACCTGTAGCTGGCCCCTCAAATGATATGACTGCTGCAGACAGTGAAATGGAGTACTTAAATAAAAATATGTTGAGTACCAAAAGTAGGAAAGGGAAAACTGAAACAAAGACCATCTGAATCAAGTGATCCCCAACTTGCTCCTCCTGTAGGAAAACCCCTGTGGATCTTCTTGTGTGTAATGGACATAGTACAGCTGATAAGCTTACCTGCTCTTCTTCTGCAGGGCAGGATGCAGCAGACATGTATCAAACCCCATTTTTAGAAGTGTTAAATCCATGTAAATTGGAACCTATTTTGGGTGCCACAATCCCAAAGCAAAATGTAACTAAAATAAAGTAAAATGAAGGTAAATTAAATGGAAGACTGCACTGTATCAAACAAGTCTCATTCCCAGAAATACCCATGATTCTGAGATAAAACAGGATAGAGACGGCCAGTGAAAATATATAATGGATTAGAATACTAGAAGAGCTTAACTACTTTTCTGTCTCATTCAGAGGTGCATATCCCTGAAAAGCATTTTTGATTGTCTATGTGAAGTGGAACATCTCAAAGAAGCAAGTGAGAGCTGGAAAGTGAAATAGAGTTAATAGTCTAATAGCTAGCGTACTGCCTTTGAGTGTGAGAGACCAGCTTGTGTCTTTATTTGTCATCTGATTCACAGCATGGATTTGGACTTGTCTCTTCTGTAGCTTAACTGAGTTTCCTAAACAGCAGGATTCAGAAGACTCTTTGGTTTTTCTCATTTTGCAGATATTTAATTCAAGCTCCAAGAAGCTTTTCTAGTAAAGTTGTAGTGAAACTTGGAAAAGGTTTTGGGAACGGTGGTGATGGGTGGATTTTTTATTTTTATTTTGTTGGTGTCAAATCAACACCTTCCACAGGCATCTTACTATAGTTGGAAAAGTCCTGGCCAGATTTAATGTATTTGTGTAGTATAAGATTATGGCTTTAAGGGAGGGGAAGCCTGCAGGACTTCTCAGATGTGCCTGTGGCATGCTTCTGGGGCCACAGGCTGGTGTGCTGTTAGTGCTGGCTAGTGTTTGTTATGCTGACATTCATGTGACGTAGCTGAAGTTTTTTAACTCTTCAGGTCTCTCATTTAGCTTATGTCTATTTTGAATGATTGATAGATGAACGGGTGGGTGGATTTGGATAACGCTGCTCTCCTACCCTCATGGCACAGTGTAGACCTTACTAGAAGCAGTGTAGTGGTTGTGCACATATGTGGCACACTGGAGGTGCATTAACCTGGCTAGCACGTGGATTGATGGCAGTATTAGCTGTAGAAGCATGGACTTCCACACAGGCTGTGCACCAGACTTCCTAATATCATGGGACTGGAGTAGCAGATGTTTGTGTTAACTGAAGTGTGTTGAGATATCCTTTATCTCACCTGTCTGTGGTATAGACATCACTTTAAAATGCCTGTTGAACAGACAGTGTAATTACTGTGTGGAAGTTTATAAATACTGTAATTACTGATTCTGAGGTTAATGCACTGTTATGATAGCCCTGGGAATACTGGTTGAGTCCCTTTTCCTACTGGAATTTGTTTTCCCTCCAGTTTCATTTTTAGAAGGGGAGGAGAAGGGTGAATTCTGCAACATAGGCTTCAGAGCAGGCAGACCATGTTTGCTATAAGTCACATCAAAAAAAGGAGTAGCTAAATCTACTTTTTCTTGTCTTGAAAGTAAATAGGCTGTTACAGGTTCCTACAGCANGTAATCTGCTTGATTAGCAGAGACCTCTGTGATGTGCCTGAGACTATGAACAGTGTTTAATTCTTCAGGACAGCAGAAAGCAAGGCCCTCACAGGGGGAGCGTTTGGTTTCTTGTGTAAGTTCTGCTGCTGTTGCTGTCATTGCTAGTAGGACAATTGGACTGCAAATAAGCTTATCCTTGAAGAAATGACTTGGACAGTGGCAATGTGCGCCTGTTTGTCTCCCATGTATGCATTATGCAGTGTAACTGCTCTGCAAAGTTCTTATAAAGAAAACAAAACAAAAATGCCACCCTTACAGACTCCATCTAGGACATATTTTTCCCTTCCTTTCCTGTGCCTTATTTGCTAGTACCAACAGTCTATCAGGTTGAATTGCATGCTTGGTAATAGTCAGAGAATCCTGCAAATAGCTTATAAAAATGAGCTGACTGATTGGAAATCCAATGAGTAATCCTGTTGGTAGACAAAGCAGAGCTGAGGTTGCTCTTTCATGGTGGTGTCAACTCTGCAGGACTGTCTGGTGTAAAAAGAACGAAAACATATTAGTTTTGGAGGATACGCGGGGATCTGAATACACACGAGTGATTGATTTATGAACAGGTTAATGCTGGGGGTAGGTTGCTGCTTTTAATAGGCATAGCTAGTTATGCCTTGACATGCTTTAGTATCTACCTAATGACTAGAAGAAATTTGCAGCACTTTTTCTTCTTTCAAGAGGCTTTTAGCATTATCTTACAGGACTTGATGATCAATACTTACATGAACAGAAGCTTTTCAGCTGTCCCCATGGATAGCTATTACCTTTCAGAAGGGAAGGCATATAACATTGTTCCTAAGGGAGCATTCTCCACACGTCAGTGGCAAGCCTAAATGTTTACTGTCCGTACAAATTCTGTGTCTATTGTAATTTATTATTTTTTCCAGGTAGAAGGTATGAGACTTCTAATGCTATTTCTGGAATGCTTATCACTCTTGCTTGTACAGGCCTTTTTGATATCATGGTCGATTTTGATGTAGTCTATATAAGGAATTTTAACAATGTTGCTTTCCTGACTCCACAAGCTTAAAATAATACTACTACTTATGGCTATCACTAACAAATAAAAAAAAATGCTACAATCTCTCTTCTTGAAGTTCTCTCCAGAATGATTCTTAGCTTCTACATGTTCTTATGTTATAAGACTGAGTTACTCGTCCAGCTCTAGTCTTGCCATTTTAAACTCTGAGACCATAGTCAGGACTTCAAGCAAGCACAGAGGACATTTGTTCTGGGCTTAGGAGACAAACAGAGATCTCAGAAGTTTAACTCTTAAATAGACGAGGGAAAATGTAATACCGATAAAAAGCGTATCTATTACTGTATTGGTTGTAGACAAGGCTCGATGACAGCACTTATTTCTTGAAGAGACAAAGAGTCATGTTGTTATGAACAGATGTCACAATATGCACCGCAGCAGAGCAGCAAGCATATTTTACACACACAAGAGGAAAGTGTTAAAAAACATTAAGGAAGAGGAGAGCAGACAGGTTGCATTAAAAGTAGTTGGCCAGAAGATACTATGAAAGAACTACATCAAATGTGAGCAGGACTATAGCTTTTTACTGACTTAGTGATGTTAAAAACAAGTGGTGAAAATAAAATTTTGGTCTGTTTACAGAACTTTCCGATATGCACATTGAAAAATCCTTATTGGCGTTATTTAATGACAAGCAGGGTTGCATCCTTAGTATTTGTGTAGAGGAAAGTGCAAGCACAATAAGGATGGAGAAGAGAGTTAATTAGAGTAATGATTGTACTGACGAGGTGATAATGGCAGAATTCCATACACCATGGAAAAATGCATCTTATTGTAAACTCCTTATATGCCTGTACCTCCTGTAAATTCATTGTGAAACTATAGCATGCATAAGTGGCAGGGACCCCCCAACAGACCGTGGAACAGTAGATACCAGAAACTGTGTTAAATTTGTGAACCTCTGCCTACTTTCTGCTTGTAGGGGAAACAGAGAATTAGAGGGGAAAAGTACAAAACTTGTATGCAATACATGTGCTTGGATTTACATTCTAATTTAGTAATTCAGTAAGTCTAGCAATTTAAAACCAAAATGCAACACAAACTTGACATTTAAACCCTGTTTTTACAAAAAGCCACATTAAATGATAAAAGTAATCTTGTAGGGCTTCTCAGCACAGATTTACAAGTAAACTTAGCAGCAAAGAAATCAAGTCAGGCAATATTTATCTATTTCTAGCATCCTTCTTCGTATAGTTCAAGACTGATTATTTCTGTTCTATATTCAACATTTCTAATGTTAAAAAAAAATTCCATTTGACAAACCCTCTTTCATTGGTTTCAGAATATCCAGTGTCCTGAGCTGAATGTTTCACTTCTTAAATTACAGTAAGATCTTTCCAGTTTTGACAGTGTGGAGTAGTTGAAACCATTGGTGAGGAGGAGACTTCACAGTCAGAGCACTAAGTCCAAATCTTAACAAGAATTATAAAATGAATATAATGAGCGTTCTGCAGTGTATACTAGTGTCAGCAAACTTTCCATAGATATCCACAGATTTATATGATACTGTGTTTGCTATATGTCTGTCCTTCTCATTTGCTGAACTTCCCATGTGTGCAGCACGGCTGTAGAGGGGCACTCATTATTGTTTCAAGGCTGCTTATGAAATTCTTCTGCTCAGGTTCTAGACCATATATTTTATGGAATGATGGCATACAAGTACATCAAGTTGCATTATCAGCTGCACCTCTTATAACAAGGTCTTTATGGTACAGTCTTCAGACAGCTTGATTTCAAGTTTAAATTCTGAAGGTTTGAATCAGAAAATGTTATGTCCCATATACCTTTTTAAGCTCAATAAAGGGGGAATTTATGGCTTCCTAAACGTTAGTTAACGTCCAGAGACAAATTCTCTGTTCTCCTATTTGAAAACTAGAATACCCTGACAGCGTGGATGGTAAAGATTAGAGGAATGGTGATGATAGTACTCAAATGTTAAACTTTTTATTCAACAGCTGGATAGCATTGTAGGAGCTTGCCACATGCCACTGCCTTCTCTTCTTTCCACTGTTCATTAAAATAATTTGCAACATATGAAAGGTTAACTTGAGGATATAAAATTGTACTGATCTTTTTCACAAACTTCAGTCTTTCATGATATACTGAAGGTTTGAGCATGTAATCCTGACTTGGGCAAAATTCACATTTACGTCAAAAGAGGCTTTACATCTGCCGCATCAAGAAGTCTGGCTACTCTGCTGCCAAAGGGACATATAAAGAACAACCTTATGTTGTATGTATTTGCCTTATCATTTGATATTTCCAGATCCATAGACAGAATTCTAAATCCATCATTAGACACTGAAGAAGTAGCACTCAAAATGCTGAGTACTTAGTTCTTCTCTGTTACATGCAGTAGGAGTTGCAAGGCATGATGTATTTATTTTAAAGTCAATTTAAATACTTAAATACAGAGTCTACTTGCTCAGGGCTAGATTTGCTGTGGAGACTGGCAGAGGGAAAGGATGCGTTGAGGTGGCTTTTCTTTATCTCCATCCCTCTTATCTGCAAGTTGAAGCTGCATCCAGCCAAAGAGTAGCTTCCTAATTTTGAGTGTCTGAGCCTCACAGTTTCCTCAGGCCTAATAACTTTCTTTAAAGGACTACCAAATGTTTTCAAAAGAATATGTAAATAAAACTCCTCATGGGTGATAAGAATGATGATAGTGTCATTTTCACAGATCCTCGAGTGGCCAAGCTGCTCAGGTTGATAACGTGATCTGATTTAACTGGGGATGTCAGCGCTCCTACCCATCCTCTCTTGCTCCATTTGTGGCTGAGCACTGCCTTCCTCTCCCACTCAGAGCTCTCACTTTTCTGGTCTGTAAGGAAAAAGTGAATGCTTTTAGGACTTTTTAGTTGACATAACCACCTCACTGCAGGACCATGCAAATATGATGGCACAGAGGAGGAGGCAGGAATTTGTGGCAAGGAGCAAGATCAGTTTGGGGTGAAGGGGAGCACTGAAAGGACTCACTGGGATTGCCTGAAGGGGTGGTGGAACCACAGTGCTCTCATCCCAGGGCAGAACTGGGAATGGAAACCAGAACCCACTCTTCAAATCACCAGCTTATTACTAGACATGAACTCATCCTCTTAAAAAGAAAACAAAACAACCCCACCTGTTATTTGTTTTGACTAATCCTTTTTGTCTGTTTCTATTTATTAAAAAGAGGAAGCGGAGAGAGCTGTGATTTATTTATGAGTAGTAGGTAAAAATACAATGGTCGTGAATGTACATGCTGTTAAAGAAAACCAACCAACCAAAAACCCCAGAAGAATCCAAAACCTCTTAAGAACACTTACTCTTTTACAATTAAATTTAAAAGGGAAAAAAATCTGAATTTGTGAGCTGCAACTAGTAGGGATGGGTGCATCAGCTTGGAAAGTAGTAGTATGGCAGACCTCCCCTGCCATTCAGCTGCTCTTTTCAAGTGCTTCTGCTAGAGATTACAGCACAGCCTGAAAAGGCCAAAGGCTTGGACAGTTTAGAGCTTGAGGGAGAATAAATAGCATTGTTTTTTCCTTACTTATAAGATCCCAAACCCCTACTATCACTTTTCCTCTTAAACCGTTATCTCCTTGAAGGCATTTTTGCCTCTGCTGTTGCATATAATCCATGTCTCTGGATGCAGCTGGACTGAAAAAATTGTATTAAAATAGCTAGTTTCCTTTCAAACAGAGTTACTTCTGTTGAAAATCCATTCTGCCAGTTTATAAATCTCTCTTTTCTCCTTGTCTTTCTTCAAACTGAAGTTGGTAAACTACCCTTGGAAGTTTCAGAATTTAATTACTTTGAGGTATCTTGCTCTCCCAAGGATATGGATAAGGAAATAAAAAATAATCAGAAAGCAAAACCAACTCCAAATAAAGCTCCTAGGCACAGTAGAGGAAAAGCTTCTCTTAGTAAGTTGATGATGTTGAGCAGTTTTGCAGTGAGGTGCCGATATCAACAGAGGGCTGTCATACGATTGTCCCAAATCTCACTGTTAAACGAAGTGGTGATTTCTGTACCATGGATGGCACTTCTCATCACGTGAGTTTGTGGTGGGTTGACCCTGGCTGGATGCCAGGTGCCACAAAGCCGCTCTATCACTCCCCTCCTTAGTAGGACAGGGGGAGAAAATGAGATGGAAAAAAAAAAACAAACCCTCATGGGTCAAGACAAAGGCAGTTTAATAAAAGTGAAGGCCGCACACAGAAACAAAAGAAAAAGGCCAACAAAGATCCCACTCCCCACTTCTCACCAGCAGGCGACATCCAGCCACTTCCCGGGAAGCAGGGCCCCACCACGTGTGGCGGCTACTGCCAAAGACAAACGTCACAGAACGAATGCTCCCGCAACCTCCTTCCTCCCAGCTTTTATTCCTGAGCAGATGTCACATGGTATGGAATAGCCCCGGTCAGCCTGGGTCAGCTGCCCTGGCCACCCCCTCCCAAGATCCCGCCCACCCCCAGCCCATGGTGAGGGAGGAATGTTGGAGAGACAGCCTCGAGGCTGTGCAAGCACTGCCCAGCAACAACCAAAACACTAGTGTTGCCACCAGCCACCACCACAAAGCACCGCAGGCTGCCCTGGGGAAAACCAGCTCCACCTCAGCCAGACCCAGTACAGAATTGTGTGCTATGGAGCTGCATGAATTTGGAAATTCTCAAAATACCATGTGCCCATTATACTAACAAAAAATATATTGATAATAAGGGGTTTTATAAATACACAACTGAGGAACAATGACTCAAATAATGTTTTTGAAAGTGTTAAAGAAAAATGAATAAGGAAAGTCACTGTATGCAGACAGCACACTTATTTTCAAAATAGGTATGTAATTTCCACCCACTCTCCTGCATTTTTGGGATTGATTCCCAGCTGCTCCCCATGCTGCAATGTTTAAACTGTGTCTTTCAGGCTGTTCAAATTGTATTTTCATACACTAACTGTAAGGTAAGGTGCTGTCTTTTGTTTGTATTTACACCATGCCTCAATATTTTATGTTGAATGGCTAGCTCAGAGAGAGCTGGATAGACACCTAGGAAACTAGTTTTCTGATTAAAAAAACAGTTGCAGCTGGTCCTTGGCAAGCTCCTCAGTCATTTTTATTGGCAGAACTTGAAGCTACATGGGTCTTTGTCCTGTGCCTGGGAAGTTGAGTGGAGCTCTAGCTGCCACTAACCTCAGTTTAGCCCTACTACTTTTATTTCAAGGACCTGCCTTGCAGACTTCTGTCTGATAATAAACTCAGTCCAGTGTGATCCTTGTGAGAAACACTGGCTTGATCACAGCAGCGTGTTTCTCTCTTTAAATCTACATCCTGGCTTTCAGTATCATAACATCTCAAATGGAAGGCAAATAGTAACTTGGCTTAAGCAAGAGTCCTGATGCCAAAAGCCATGATCAAAAAAAAAACAACTAAAAGGTTCAAAACTGAAATGCCATGTTACATACTTTGTGACTAAAGTAAATCTGAATAACTTGCCTATATTTCAAAATTGGGACTGCTTCTTGAGCATTTCAGCTGGGAGCCTGGAACTATTGCAGTAAAAAACAGGACTCGTGTGAGACTTGGGCAGAGCACTTCAATAATGCATCACCGTGTCAGATGTGTAGAGCTACTGATTAGCAGAGTAAGAAAGATAGGCTTTTTTGTTTACATTTATGCCTATTCAAGTGGGAAAAACTCGTCAAGTGTCATTTTTCCAACTGAGATACTTAAATTTAAACGTGAAGCCATGTACTGTTTTCTTTGATACTTATTTCAGCAAGTAGTCATTCATCCACTTTCGTGTCATTTTAATTGTCTCATTTTACACTGACTTTATTAACAATGCCACATAATGTGATTTGGGGTAATGTTGTTAAAGGAAGAAAATACTTATGTTATAAAACCAGTAAGCTTGTTCCAATCAGTGTTATAACCACAGGACAAAATTGTGCTTTATATCTCTTTTAGTCTCCCTCGGAGTCTCTCTCCCTGCGGTTTTCCCTCAGTGACAGACATCTCTTACTGGAATCACAGTGACCAACCACTCATGTTTGTTCTTTGGGCCAAAGAGAAATCCCACCTGTCTTTGGCATTAGGTGAATTATCTTGAATGGAAGACTAACAAGATGACTGAATCTATTCAGAAACAGCATCTCCAAAGTAAAGTGCTTGTTTAACCCTATTCCTAAACACACAAGGCAGAGTTAGGGCTAAAAACAGTAAAAAGGCATTTATTCATGCATCAGTTCTAACTGTAACCTTAGTCTTTCTCTGCGACTATTAATTTTTTCCCTTTTCTCCAGCTAATTTCCATTGTGGATTATCTGGATTCCTGTGTGATCTCTTAATCTATATGTCTCCTTTCTTGCCTGATAGTACTTGCTGACTGAGGAGTCTCTAGTTTCCCGCTTGTCTGTCTGCCTGTTTTTACACTAGAGGATCTTCAATACTTTTAGTACGGTTCCTGATCCAGGGCTTAGCCTTGAAAAGGATAAATCATTTTCTGCCTGATTGGAGATGGATAAGGGATATTTCCCAATAAGCATCCCCTTTATTTTTAATCTGGAGTCTTGGTCTATGGCTTTTACTCCTTGCTTGTTCTCTTTTTTTCACCTCTTTTGTCATGGGCAAACACTTGGGCCTACATGCTGTATTCGTAAAAGAAGCTTTCTGAAAATTGTGCAGTTCAGCTTTAACTCAAACACGATGGTCACAGGACCTTCAGCGTAGGGAGGAGACTCTTGGAAGCCAGAGAGAAATAGTTGAAAGACAATGATAGAAAGGTTCAGAACTAGGTGAATACTGCAACCTGATAATTTTTGAGGATAGATGAGAATTTTGATGACAAAAAAAAAAAGTAAATTCTGTCCAATCTTAGTGAGCTGTTGTAGCCCAAGCAAGGGAATCTGGGATTATTTTACAAAATGTCAGCATATTTTAACATTTCTTGAATGAAGCATTTTGATTTTTTCTGCCAGATTAGTTTGGTTTTGAATAGACTTTGGTTTATACTAAGAGGGAAAACAGCTTTAGAAACTCAAACAAGGAATAGTCTAAACATTTTGGATAAAATTAAACATTCAATTGATACTGAATTATTTAGAAGAATGAACAATAAAATTTTCTGTATTTGCTTTGGCAGGCAAACTGAAATATCCATTGTTTTTACAGCTCTGTCTGGGACCTTGTCCTGCTGGCCATTGCGGTGTTGTGCTGGCAAGTAGAAATGGTTTGATTGGTACAGAGAGGGCAGAAGGGAGGTCATTGATAGACTTTAGATCAACATTGGTAGACTTAGATAGATGTAAGCTTTCAGGTAAAAATTGGTATGCACAACTGCAGCTAGATGGGCTCATAAATGTTAGATAAAAAAGCTCTGAAGCTATTGAAGAGTTTAGTTTATAACTATGTTTGGACTTCCAAATGCTAACTCCTATTTCTCTGTGAGACTTTTTAGGCATTTATTCCCTCTACTGTCTGAGCTTGGATTTGCTAACATTGCAATTCGATGATGTTTTGATCTTCAAAATGTACCTCAGATCCAAATCCTTTCCTTTTTTATTTGGTGGGTGCTTTGAAAGGTGGGACGTTGTTTTCATTATTCCTTGTGAGAAATTCAAAGCTCTGACTTTGGCATCTGTGCCACACAAATAAAGTCCCTGCTGCAGGCAGAATGGTGCTTCTGCCTGGCAGGTCCATAGCTAGTTCCATGAGACAGTGAACCTATTTATAATATGGAACGAGGACAAGGCACAGCAAAGGCTTAAACAGAAACCACACAGTGATGTGATTCCTGGACTGGTGCCATGTAAGTGGAAGCAGGTGGCTAGCACTTTAATGCAATCAATGCAGTGCCAAGGTACTCAAGCACCAGAAAGTGAATATCAAAACCCAAGCCTCTGTTACTGATTTGAAATAGCTTTTTTTTTTTTTTTCCTTGAAAGTAATGTACCTGGATTTTTTGTACAGATCAGCTAAAAATATGCGTGGCAAGTACAAATGGATGTGCATGAACGTGCATGGATGAGCAAGGAGCTCCTAACTGAACTCAGAAGATATAAAAATGAATTCTACAAAAGGTGAAAGAAGGGGCAGGTGACCCAGGAGGAGTGTAGAGTGGTTGTCTGATCTTGCTTACGAAAGCCAAGGTTGACCTTGAGTTGAATCTGGGAAGGGATGTGAAGAGCAGCAAAGGATTCTACAACTACCTCAGCAGCAAAAGCGAGACTGGGGCAAATGTGGGCCTGCTGATGAATGGGCTGGGGGAGCTGGTGACAAATGACATGGAAGAGGCCAAGGTACTCAGTGCCACCTTTACCTCAGGTTTTGCCAGGAAGACCAGCCTTCAGGAATCCCTGGCCCCTGAGACCCATGGGAAAGTCTTATCTCTTTTGCTGCTGTCCTTTCTTAGTGTCCTTGTGGGGCAGCATCCAAGATATCTCACCCTCAGTCTTTTTCCTTCCCCCTGTTGCAAACATCAACCTGCTCCAACCAGATCTAAATGTCAGCAGTGGGCATGTATTACATTTCCCTGACTTCTCCTAGCAGGACTGGCAAACTAAAAAAGGCCAGTGTAGATAGCAAGAATGTGTTTATTGCACGGGCACCAGTATGGACACAGAGCGTAGCCAGGCAACAAGAAAACAGGACTTTCATTTATCAGACAGGACGCAGAATGATCTCTAGATGTTTTTCCCTCTGCTTTGAATCAGGGGAAGCAATTTGAAAAAGGAAATGTGCAGAATATGCTAATTTTTGCACAAGGGAAATTTCTGTAGCAAGAACAAATCAGAAATGGGGCATATATAGGTAGAAAGACAAATTCAGATTCAGGTAACGTGATTATTAGCTCTGACTCGTAACCTGCCAAGAACAGAACAGATTGTAAGTCACTGGAAAAGTGCTTCTGATGTAAAATAAACAACATTTGAGGGAAAAGGAGGCAGTGTGTGCTGCCTGAACCTGGATGTTATAATAAAAACAGAATGTATTTTGGTTGTAGTCAAGACTTAAGACAGGATTTAGATTCTTGATTTTATTTTCTTAATTGAAAAAAGAGACTTGGTCCATATTTGATAAGCATTTTGTATTATTTCCCTTGCTATGAAGAATAACTTTAGTGATGTTAATTATAAACGACATTCACCTTTCTTTCATGTTTGCTGAAATTCTTTTTAAACACCATCAAAATATATCATTTCCATTAAAGTTTATTGCTCATTTGAAGTAAATTAAGCTAAGGCTGATGATGGGTGATATAACGCTATTTGGAGTTATAATTGGAAGGTTGTATCGACACCTGTACTGGGTCAGATCATACCTAGTGTACTGTCTTGTCTTCAGCCCACAGCGGGTGCCTAGGAAAACCCTAAACATGTAATGCTATTTTCTGAGAAAACTTTCTCAGCTATTTGAAACCCAGGAGCTTCCTGAGATGAAGGTAGCATCTTGGATGAGTTTTTATCCAGTCAGCTTTTCAGCTGTCACGGGGGATTTGCAAAGTGGGGTAACCACAGGAACAGAACCACACCACTCAGTGGCAGAAATGCTAATAATAATTAAACAGTTATCTGTGTTTGATTTGTTCTTGTAGCACACAATAGAATCATGTAATGAGAGCAGGGCAGATTTAATCAAGGGCTCACTTACCTGAGTGATATTTTCGTGTCGGCTTCACCCTGTGACATTTAACTCATGTCCACTTTTTGTATCTCCATTCTCCTGTGGAAAAGAGTTCTGCAGCTCATCATGTGAATGAAGAACTTCTGTATTTTATATCATTAAATATTCTTTACTATTCAAAGAGCAGTGAATACACTTTTAATTCACTGTAAAAATCAGTGAACAATATTCCCTGTGCAACTTTCTCATGACTGTATAACTGTCTATTATCTGTCTCCTCAGATGGCTTTTTTTCTAGGCTGAGGAATCAGTCTATTTAATCCTACCTTGTAGAGAAAACACAAAAAGCTGGAGGTCTTTTGTCCCCTTTCTATGCATCTTTCGTAGTTCTACTTTCAGATTGGAAATTGGGGATTGGATCAGAAATGTACAAACTGTTCAAAACAAGGGGGTAAACAGATTTGTTCCATGATACAATGTTTTCTAGTGTTCCATACTTCTCATAATTTATTCTTAATTCCTTTTTTTGTTATTGTAAGTTAAGATCTCATTCTTGAATAGTAATGTTCAGAGCACATCACTGAATACATGAAATTAAGTAATTTAATTATTTAAGGTTCTTTTTCCTGGTGTGCAACACTGCATTTATTAAAACTGCAAATTAAATTCAATGTCGATAATTAACTATTCAGATATGTAAGGGTTTCCTAGAACTCTATAGTCAGCTCTCTGCTAACCTGAATAACTTGCAAAGTTGCAAGCATTGTCACTTCACTGTTCATTCTCTTTGCTGCATCACCTAAGGATGTGTTCAGCATTTATGAGTTCTGCCATAGATTTCTGTGGGTCTCAACTGCTGACCTCCTCCCCTCTTAAAATTGACCATATACCTACCGCACCCACTTTTTAACATCGTCTTTATCCTTGGAAGAGCCTTCCTCTTATGCTCTGATTGCATAGTTTCTTGAAGAGGTTCTTAAAGGTCCTTTGGTAAGAGAACTTGTCCAGTGCCTGTTGGAAATCCAAACAGAATATATGATCTGGATATCCTTTATTCATACTTTGTCCATAGCCGTATCTATTTTTCTAGACAGTGTTGTTATAGGAGGTTATTCCATTCCAGATGCAGGACTTGGCCTTTGTTGAACTTTATAAGGCTCCTATCAGCTTATTTCTCCAGTCTTTTGAGATGCCTCTGAAAAAACAGCCCTGCTCTCCAGCATATTGATCTCCCATTTTCTCTGATTTTTCTATAATTTACAAACCTGCTGAGAGTGCACTCTGTCCCACTGTCTAGGTTGTTAATAAAGACATCAAACAGTATTGGCCCAAATATCAGTCTTTGACTGACTGATAACTGGTTACTAGGTGGATTTTGTGCTACTGAATGCAACCCTTTAAGCCTGATGATTCAGACAGTTTTTCACTTCTGTTATCATCTATTAATCCAGTCAATATCTCAATAGCTGGGCTGTAAGGATACTACAGGAGACAGTGACAGAGGTATTGCTAAAGGTAAGGTAAAACAGTGTGCACTGCTCTCATCAAAGAAGGGAATCAGATTGGTAAGGTGTGATTTCCCCTTGGCAGATCTGTACTGGCTGTTCCCAGTTGTTGTCTTGTCTTCCATGTGCCTGGACATGGCTTCTGAGATGACTTGGTCCATAACCTGCTTGGTGACTGAGGTGAGGCTGGCAGGCCTGTAGTTCTCCAGGTATTCCTTGGCCTTCTTGAAGATTGGTAGACAAAAATAATTCTTCTAATAGTCAGGAATTGCCTCCGATTGCCATGACCGTGCAAAGTTGATAGAGAATGGCCTTGCAATGGCTTTGACCAACTCCTTCATTACGCTTAGATGCTTCCAGTCTGGTTCCATGGACTTGTATACATTCAATTAGTTTAGATGCCCCCTAACTCTGGTCTTCCTCTGCATTTAGTAATGCTTCACTTCCACAGACTCTGCTAGTAGGCTCAGGGACATGGCAGACCTGTGGGCAGGTCTTATCAGTGAAAACTGAGGCAAAGAAGACACTGAGTTCCTCAGGGTTTTTTTTGTGTCATTTGTCATTGGCTCCCCTACGCACTGAGCTGCAAGCTGGTGTACTTACAGATGTCTTTCTGATGCTATTCACTTTTCCATCCTGGTTTCAACTCTGGCTGAGCCTTGTCTTTCCTAGCTCCATTCCTGCCTATTCAGGCAATGTCTCTAGATTCTTCATGGAGAGCTCATATCTTCTTCCACCCTTTGTACATTNAAAATTGTCAACCCCACTCTGATCACTGCAGCCAGGGCAGACCTCACCTTTCACACACTTGTTTTGTAATAAGTCCAGAAGATCATCTTCCCTGGTTGGGCTGTCACTCACTTTTATCAAGGAATTTTCATCAATGTATTTCAGAAATCTCCTGGACTGCTTATACCCAAGCAGTCAGGGTGGTTGAATTTGCATACCAGGGCTTGCATCTTTGTTTGCTGTCTTTATTATTATATGGTTTTTGATAATTTGCTTGGTACAGGCATCAGCGCTGTTGGTTTCATGGGTCTTCCTGGAGCCCGTTTTAGAAATAGATATTACGTTTGCTATCTTCCAGTCCTCAGGTACCAAAACAGTTGTAAGCTAAAGGTCTTACACTGATTAATAGTTCAGCACTTTCATCTCTGAATTCCTTTAATATTCTTGCATAAATAACTATCCTGAAAATCTGTTGCTTTTCATTTTGTCTGTATTCTATAACCTCTTGTAACAGCACTGTGGTTTGAGACAGAGTTTTTGATGAGCAGCCCTGACCATTCTGGGATGAGAACTTCCTTGAGCTCTTCCATGATGAACTCGGGCAGGGGGGGGAAATATATTTTTTTCTGGTGTGGCTTTATCTTCTTAAGCACTTCTTTGATCATCTACTGCTTCTATGAACTGTCAAGCTTCCTGCTTTTAATGTG
>WAAD01040854.1:129922-164815 GCA_013389945.1 Fregata magnificens | reverse complement strand
CGAGCACGGAGCCCCCGCAGCGGTCGGGCGCTCCTTCTGCCGGGATCCCGTGGAGCGAAGCTGCCGCTGGGCCTCGGCGTCGGGACTCCGTGAAGCGCGTTTGGCTCTGGCCTGGTCAGGACACGCAGAACTGCGTTGCTGCGTGTGAGGCGCTGCGCTTGACGAGGAACCTCTGGAGGGGCTTTTTGTTGTGTGTATGGTGATGTTTGTGTCAGAAAATTAGATATCTGGATGTATATTTAACTACTGGTGGTGAAAGGATGAGATGTAGGTGCTGTCTTGAGAGAGATGTAGAACTTGGATATTCCAGGTGCTGTTTAAAAAAAAAAAAAAAAAGGTATGCCTTGATTCTTCAGTCCAGGGCCTTTCAGGGCATTCAGGAATGAGCACAGGAACAACAGTCTTTCTTATCAGTCCGTTAATGTAATCTTCTGGAATTTTCAAAGAAATGTATCTTCAGATGACACGTTATAAATTAGGTTTTACTTTCTTGTACTTGGTGTAATTATTGAGTCATAGTTCGTCTTGTGGAGGATGGCATGCAGGTTGGAGAGGTGTTAGACGTACTGTTGGCGTACAGAAGTTGGATGCACACCAGTTGCTTCTCTGGAATGTGTGTGTTGTCTCTGTGGTGTTGACCTAAATCACTGCCAGTTTTTCTCGTGGTCATGCTAATGAAGGCAAACTCTGCAGTGGTCAAGCTGGTAACCGTGTTGCACTCTGCTGTAAACCCATATGTTATAAAGGAAAAGTAGACCTGGAGTGATGTCTGTGTGAAAACACAGAAGGAAGTTACCATCTTTGAACTGACAAAAGCTGCTTAATTTCTTCCTACACCTTTCAAAAATTACTTGGAAGGAATTTAGTTAATTCAGCATAATACATTCAAATCATGTAAATTGTTACCCTCTAGTGTGACTTTTAAGCCTTGATTAAGACAATGTTTTCTTTTTAATTCTTCATTAGTACATGTTTGTATTGGGTTTCGTGGCAAGGTTTTGGTAGTGGGGGGAGCCACAGGGGTGGCTTCTGTGAGAATACACCAGAAGCTGGCCCATATCAGGTAGAGCTCGCTCCAGCCGGCTCCAGGACGGACCCGCCGCTGGCCAAAGCTGAGCCCATCAGTGACGGTGGTAGCACCTCTGTGATAACATATTTAAGAAGGGGTAAAAACTGCTGTGCAACAGCAGCCAAGAGAGAGGAGTGAGAATATGTGAGAGAAACAGCCCTGGAGGCATCAAGTTCAGTGAAGAAGGAGGGGGAGGAGGTGCTCCAGGCTCCAGAGCAGAGATTCCCTTGCAGCCCATGGTGAAGACCAGAGTGACGCAGGTTGTCCGCCTGAAGCCCATGGAGGTCCATGGTGGGGCAGGTGGATGTGCCCTGGAGGAAGCTGCAGCTGGCAGAGAGCCAGTGCTGGAGCAGGCTCCTGGCAGGACCTGTGGCCCCGTGGAGAGGAGCCTGTGCTGCAGCAATCCATTCCTGAAGGACTGCACCCCATGGAAGGGACCCACGCTGGGGCAGTTCTTGAAGAACTGTGGCCCATGGGAAGGACCCACATTGGAGAGGTTAGTGGAGGACTGCCTCCCGTGGGAGGGACCCCACGCTGGAGCAGGGGAAGAGCGTGAGGAGGAAGGAGCGGCAGAGATGAAGTGTTATGAACTGACCACAACACCCATTGCCTATCCCCCTGTGCTGCCTGGTGGGAGGAGGTGGAAGAGTTGGGAGGGAAGTTGAGCCTGGGAAGAAGGCTGGGGGGAAGGTGTTTTTAGTTTTGTTTTTCTTTCTTTCTATCCTACTCTGTTATTTATTGGCAATAAATTAAATTAATCTTCCCTGAGTCGAGTGTTTTGGGTGGTAATTGTTGAATGATCTCCCTGTCCTTATCTCAGCCCAGAAGCTTTTCATCTTACTTTCTTCGCCATCTTGCTGAGGAGGGGGAGTGAGGGAGCGGCTGGGGGGGTATCTGATCAACCCACCACAATGCCAAAGTAGACTGAACTGTGCAGTGCATCCATGCAGCTTTTTTTCCTTCTGAGGGTAAAATGATAATGTTAGAAGATGAGTTTTTGAAATGAGTTTGGGAAGATCAGAAGCAGATAATTCAACAGTTCTCATTTGAAATACAGTAGTCATCTGTTGAATCAATTGTGTGGATATAGTTATTTGCCTAGGCTGAAGACATGTAGTACTAATGAATCCGTTGTGGTGGTGGCAAACTAATATTTGTTACTTCGATCTAAACCACTTCCTAGCAAAAGTGGATTTATTCATTATGCAGTTAACCCAAGTTTCATTGGAGTTAAAAGCTTAGGCAAAGGAATCACCAAGGAAGGTGGTTGGACGGGGCTGTTGAAAATTCTTGAATCTCTGGTAGATAGTGAAGTTGAAGAGGTAGATTTAGAAATGATTGCCATATTGAGCAAGAAGACGTCATGCTGGTGCCGAGCTGCCTGTGGCTTCCCTTTCCTTTGGGATCCTTGCCCACAGACCTTTGGTTCTGTGTGGTGTTCGTGGCTTGATTCATGAACTGGGGATGATGGTAGGCAGGAGAAGCTGGCAACTGAGTTTCCTTTGCAGCACTGGGCGTTCTTGGGAGAGGATGACAGCAGTGACAGAGACTGCCATGGTACCACAAACCTCAAGAGAGGTTTTCTGAACTGATAATGTAACTGTGAGTTCAGATCAACCCTTGTTGATGGCAGTTTGTCTTCTCATGCCCTTAAATGGCTGTATTGCCAGTTTTGTGTAGCAGCGTTCTCTGCTTTTCCATTTGTAAATAAATCAAATTGTGGTACTGCCCAAACAGCTTTCTTTGGTTGTGCTCTTGGGAACAGCTGTTTTGTCCTATCTAGATACAGTTTTTTAGCTGCATAAAATCAAGAATAGAATCTATCATCATCTTTTCCTGTTTCTTATTGATACCTAGAAAACACTGTGCTTTTGTAAGTTGACGAGAGAAGCATATGTCAACTCTTTTGAGAGAGACTGACGCCTGTGAAAGCTGTGGTACTGACCTTGAATTAGCCAGGAATTATAAGGAAACAGTGTTCAGTCTGTTCAGAATATACAGCAGTACAGGTGTGTTAAATAGTGGAATTACAACAAAGAAACAAACCCGCTGGTGACAAGCTGAGATGGCACTTCAAAATGCAGGAGTGTCACATTTCAGTCTCCTCCTTTGTGTCTTCCTCTGAATTATCACACTGTGCTACGGGATCTGGAGACTGAGAGATGCATCACAGGGCTGGGAGGAGGTGAGTGGAAATGTGAGGAAGCAGGGAGGGTGGCCGTGTCACAGGTAGTGTCCGTTTCTGCAGGTAACTAAGAGTGTCTAAGAAAAATCTGCCCTTTTTAAGGAAGCCTTTTCAAAGGCTTGCTCCTTTCAGAGATGCTCTTTGCAGCTGGCAGGCTGTGCTGTTACTGTTTATTAATGAGTTGGTGTTGCTATTTGCAGTACCTTTCAGGTGATGAGAAAATAGTAAGCCATATGCTAATCTCTTATTCTTCTCTGGAGGGCTGATGCAACCAGCCGCAGCTTCTGCAGTGCGGTTTATCCTTTCTGATTCTTAGACAAGTTGTAACACATCCTCCCTGACAACAGGGAGATAAACTGTGTGAGTTGAACTATATATAAAACCTGGCTAAGGAGACACCTCAAACGAGATGCTGTAAGCTCAGCTGTCAATCATCAAAGTCACTAGTTGCAGGTACTTGTCAAACACACAAAAAAAATGCCTTTCATGGCTGGCACTCGCTGTATTGTCACATACACGAAAGCGATGTAACATTGAAGTCTACTTTAGTTGTATGGGGCAAATCCAGAAATCATTTTAACTACTGTTAACTAAAATTCCACCATATGTTCGGTTTGAAAACACTTTCAGAGTAAAGAACACACACCCTTGGTGTTTCAAAGTGACAAAACTTGCTGAAGATGTCAAAGTGAAGACTTCCATTTCTTCCTGCCTCTACCCTCCCACCGTCCTGCTGGCTTGTTAAAAAAACAACATAACTGATAGTAGAAAGTGTTTTCTAAAACAACACTTGTATCACTGACTCATACCTAGATTTATGTTTGTATTTCAGACTTCAGGGAAGCTTTTTATGAGATGTATTATTTCAAGCACAATGGTTAAGCACAGTACAAGTGTATTGTGATGTTTTGTAAAATGTAATTTAAGCTAAGAGGCAAACAGTTATTATATTGGCCCACTTTCATGTTTTGGCTATATGTGAGAGATTCCTGCAGGCTTGGTACCTAGAATATCAAATGCATTTAAATACAGATTGTTGGGAACGGAGTTTGAGGCGTGAGTAATAAATTGTCCTTTGTTTATCTGATAAGGAAAAACTGAGTACCTAGTCCAAAGTTTTCAGTAGTGTATTTGTATGTGAGATTTATTCTGATATTGTTCTACTGAATGGTATAGTTGAGGCAGCTTTTGTTGGTTTTAGTAACACAAAATCAATTCCTTTGCAAACTTTTTAAAAGCTTCTTTAGGGGAAACTTGAGGTTGCATTTGATTTTTTTTGTTTGTTTGACTACGTATGTTTGACTTCTTCACAGTGGCTCAGGATTGCAGTGTAATCTAAACTGTCCTTTAGCATTGGACATAGTAATAAAATTTTAAATAGATCATTATTCAGAGTTGTTATTTTTCACACTCTTTTATAGTGAGTTAACTTTAAGCTTTTTTAAAGAAGCGAGAGAAAAGTTTTTGATTCTGCCGTAGTTTCAGTGCAAGTGTACTTAAATACTTGCCTTGTCCCATCTTCCTGCAGCTTAAGTATGAGAGCAGAGGGACTTGATGGAAAAAGGGGCTGTAAGTCCACATAGTACTATCAATGCTAATCATTCAAGAAATAAAAAGAAACCATACAAAGAAATGTTTACCATTAAAAGTAGTAGAAATATTTGCTAATAAAACCTGAATTCCTATGGAAAAATCTATAGTGTCCTTTCTCCTGCTATGTGATTGTGTTACCAGCTGTCCCTTTTGTTTCCTACCTGCCTGGCTGTGCAGATGGCAGCACGAGTGCCTCATTCATGGCTGTGTGTGCAAACTGGCCAGCTGGCTCATTTTGGTTTTGGGTGTTTTGTGTTGTTTAAGAGAATAAGGAAATTAATTATGACTCTATGAGAAGTAGTCCTTATAAATTTGGCTTCTTCTGTAACTAGACACCAACTTCAACAAAAAAATATGGGAATTAAGTATCTAATGTCCTCTTTGTTAAATTTGGTTGGAATTGACAGAGAGACTCTGAGGTTAATAACTAATGGGAGAATTTAATGAACAGGCTGTGTAATTGTAAACTGTAGGTCTTTTTTCCTAGAATTTCAACACTTGCACATCATCTTCCTGATTAGGTATTGTTAATCCGGATACTTTCTTAATATGGAAGGCTTAGTTTTAGAAATTTAAGCCTTATCTGCATCCACATATATGAGGAATATTTTACTACGTGCCGCCATGAATGTTCGTTTACGTGATCAAGCTCCTCTGCACAGCCCCAAGGGAGCTTGGAGAGACAATGGCAGGAGGGGGAGCCCAAAGAGCACCCTGCAGGGCTGCTCCCAGACCCATCCCTGGGGCCAGCCCGTCGCAGGCCCAGAGGAGCACAGGCAGGAACACAAATCAAGGACCCCGAGAAGGAGCACCCTGTCCAGGCCCCTGCCAGGGCAGTTCCAGCAGAGTCTTTGCCCAGTGTCCCGGCATGACCCATCATGGTGAGCCGCAGAGCAGCTCTGTCAGACAACTAACTGTTGCTGCCCGCTGCTGGGGCATGTGGGCTGCAGGGAAAACCAGTTTAGGATCCCACAGGACTTATTACAGGATGTTCAGGGGAGGAACCAAAGGTGGAACAAAGGAGGGGTTAAGGGGATTTGGGGAGGAACAAGTGTGGAAATATAGAGGGGTAAGGGGACAAAAAGGGCCTGTCGCATGTAGGCAGTTGGCTGGTCAGTGTGCTTGCCTGGCCATGGCCTGCACCTGATTAGCGCTGTCTGTCCTGCTCCTGATTAAATTCCTTCCTGGCTCTGTCCTGGGTGAGGGCTCTCTGGTTGGTGCAAGTGCAGCCACGGGGGTCAGGCCACAGGGTGGAGGGTCCCTGTGTCTGTGGGGTGTGGACTGGAGCAAGTGCGGGTGTGCAAGTGTGTGATGGCCAGCAAAGATCAACCTGGATGAGCCAGTAAAGTGGTCTGGGAACAAGGGGGTCTGTGGGTCCCTGAGGGCGGTTTTGGGTATGAGAGGGGCGAGAACATGGGAGGGTCAGCTGTGGGACCAGGGGAGTCCGGGTTGGCTCTGTGTACCTGTGGCGGTCTGTATCGGCAACTGGAGCCGGGCTGCGGCCTCAGGGGCTTGTATGCCTGCAGACTGGGGATGGGGAGACTGGGACCCAGGGGACAGCTGCTGGGAGGGCCGGCTGCTGGAGGGGTCCACCTCGTATGCCTTTATGTATGTTCTCGCAGGTGGACTTCCTTCCTGCCCTGCCAGAGAGGGGAGCAGAACGAGGTGTCTGCTGCTGCCTGTTTTTGTGTGAGAGCCGAGTGTCTCTCGTAGCGTATACGGGTGCTCTGTGCATTTCTGCGCACTGGGAATGCATCTTCTCCTGCTCTGCTTCTGGGACCTGGGGACGTTTAACAGTAGCAGCCTCTCCTCTCTTGGGTTGTTGGATCTGCTGTGGTATGTTTTCCTCTAGCAGTGAAGAGGCAAGTTAAGTATTTAAATATCTACTGAGCACACTTTCTATTCAAAGGTTAATTATCTTTTTAAGTGTATAATCAAAATGTTAGGGAGAAAATGCTTCCTTATTCATTTTTACCAAATCAATCTTACATTAAAAAAATTCATAGTTCTCGCCTAAAACTCTTCCGAAAATACCAAAGCAAGTTGTAAAATTGAAAGCCAGAGAGGTAAGTGTATATAAAGCTACGTCTCCAGTCACTTGTGGTTTAGTGCCTTCCGCAGGTAGAGGTGGCATCTGAATATTTAATAGCTCTCAATTGGTTTTCTGTCGATGAATCTATGTAATGGCTGTTGAATTCATGTGTACTTGCCTGTGGCAAGGAGGTTTGTAGCTTTACTGCATTATGTGAAGGAGTGTTTCTTTGGTTCTGACCCTGCTGGTTTTATTTCATAGGCCTTAGTCCAGAGACAGGCAGAACAGTTGTTTTCCATTCAGAATTTTGTAGAAGTTTTTTCATTGTTTTCCCTTAAAATTTTCCTGGCTCTGACTATTTGTGTTTATAGTAAAGCTACTTGTAGCTAAACAATTCGGTATAGTTTCTTTTCACTTGTGGTCATTTGTTTGATTATAGAACTAAGCTCTTCCCTTTCCTGCTGCTCTCCAAAAGGCCGCTGGACTCGATGTCTGCTGTTTGTACCACTGATGCCTCCTCTGAGTGCCACTGACTGGATCTGATTCAGCAGAAGATGTCATCTAACATTCCCTGGGTCCCCAGGATGTTAACTGGAGCTGATTGTGAGCCTCACAAAGGCTGCAGAGACTGGCTACTGAAACCACTCCTTACTCGGTTGGGAGCATCTCTGTCCTTCATCTGAATAGGCATTTGCACACCGTGTGATGGGATGCCACCCGTCACGTGCTGGAGATGTTGGGTCATTTGATAGGGGAATGGTGGGGATGTGCAGGCCATGGGTGGTGCAGGGGAGTCTTTATGGCCAGCTGTTGCTGAAAGGCAAGGTATCACCAAAGCAGGAGGGGAAGACAGACCAAATGTGCATATCCAGAAATAAGTCACTCATACGTATTTCGATGTTGACTTAGATGTATTGCATGTATTTAGTAACCCGAAGTAGCTGATATCTCACTGAATGTGGTATGTGTATAGTGTGCAATGTGTACGACTCAAATCTAGTTTTATAATTTTCAATTGATCTTGATCAACTTCACTGTGGGGTCTGTGTTTGTTGATTCTGGTTTGAGGACTTCAGCTTTTATGGTGTAGTAAAAGTTAAATACGAAGCCAAATGAATGTTATTTGAAGCAAAACTGGGATTTGTCTTGTTTCAGGTACACAAAGGATGCAATCACTTTTGGTGACTGTAAGCAAGGACTGTCTCTAAATTCTGAAATCCCAAATCATTGGTCAAAACAATGACTTTTGCCTGTTTTTTCTGGTTCAAATACATATTGCTGCCTGGGCAGAAATACCTTGGACGATCCCTGTAACCAATCTTCCTTTCTGGAGTCCAGCTCAATCTTTTTACTGATGTGAAATCCTGTCCTCATGTGGTTTGGCATTTTCCACCTCCAGTCTTCTCTGGACATTGGTTCAAATGTGTTACTACATAGTCTTCTGAAGCACACCACCTCCTGGGATTGGCTTGATAAGGGCAATGCATGAGCTCTCAGGTATTTTATATCTTCTACAGTGTGTTTCCTAAAATGGCCCAAAGCAGTGCACAGACTGGGAACTGCTTGGGTGCTTGTGAACAGCTTGCTTCTGATAACCCTTGAAGCTGGAGCCGTCTCTGCTTGGCCCTGTGCTTTCTGCAGTGAAGGTACAACTGGGACGATTTTGTTCTTGGTTGCAGATGGGGCAGAGCAAAGTGCTCCCATCTTAGCTGCCTTTGTAGGTGGCGGTGGTTATGGTTCAGCAGTGCTGCATTTTGGGAAGTCACTGTAGATAATACCACGGTGTGCTGCAGTTCTGGTCCTTAGGGAAAGGAGATCCCTTGGCTCTGCTGGTGTGGTGGGTGTCTGATGGTCGGCTGTAGCATTGTACCCTGTGCGGATCAGCCCTGCGTATAGCTGTACAACTCTGAAAGGGATCCTTGGAGCTGTCACTCTTGACTGGGGAGTGAAGTGAAAAGGAAGTCGACCAACGTCCAGGCCCCGCAAGAGCANTAGAGCATTATTTCTGGCATAACACCTAGCCCATCTCAGAGGTGAGCAAAAGAGGATAAATGAAGAATTGTTTGGCAGTACTCTCTCAACTTTCCAGAGATGCCTGTCTGGAGGGCAGCTTTCCTTACAGAGGAGGTTGTCCCTGCACGGTGCTTGCAGGAACAAAGGAGGGCATGAGTTTAACCAGATGTGCAGGAGCAGCAAAGGCAGACAGCGACTAGCAGCACTGCTCACAAAGCAGCCCTGGCCTCTGCCACATTCCAGACACTTCCTGCTGGGACTTGTGGCTCTTGTCACAGGCTTCCTTTTGTCCTGCTGCCCGAGGTCGGTGAGCTTCAGGGTCTGCTCTTTTGTTCCTCCCGCCTCCTACAGCCACCAGGAAGCATTTCCTCACTTTCCCTTGTGTTATACTTCTCTCAGAGAAAATGTGTAGAAATAAAAACTCTGCAATTCCAAAGTTTGTCTTGTTTAACATTTTTTTCTTTGAAAATGTCATCTTATTTTTACTGTCAAGTACACATTGGTAGTGAAAGATAAATAACATCACCTATTATCTGTATTCCTATTTCTTATTAAAAAAAAGGGGCAAACTCAAATTCTTCTGCTTTATTACATAACTTCATCTCTAGAAATAAGGGAGACTGTGACACAGTACTTAATTAAATCTCATTAAATCAGGGTGCTTACTTCAGGCATTCAGACATCACAGCCTTAGTGCTGCCAAGTTAGGGGATTTTTGATGCCACGGTAAGCCTGGACCCTCACCATTGCTGGAAGGCATAAAGTGTAATTTTCTGGTGGTTTTTTTTTTTTTTTTTTAAATACACAGGAACCAGTTACCATTGGAGGCAACAGATTTTTGCCAGCAGAAGCTTCAGCTTTTCAGTGTTTAGGTAAAACTGTGCTTCTTTGCAAGCCTGTCTCCTTTGGGGAGGGGCAAGGTTCTTTGTCCAGTGGACTAGGTGGTGAAATCTTCCTCCAGCAAAGACCTGCAAAGTGTGTGTCGCGTGCCTTAGAGAAGGAGGAGGTGGGTGAATGCCAGCTGCCTCTCTGCTGGGAAACAGCAGCTGCTCTTACATTAGCTCCAGCCTGGTAGCTGAGGCAGGCAGGGGCTGTTTCGTGGGATTTTTTTGTGAGCTAATGGTTTTAGTCTTTCTGGTTTTATGTTAGTTTGCCATCTCTTCTGGCCTGAATTCAGATCTCTTCGCCTACTATAGTACTGATTCCCTTAATTTTAATGTAGCCCAATGTTAGCCCAAGTGCAGCAAAAGCTGCAAACTTGAGTAGGTCCCTTTGTCTAGGTTGCCCCCAAAGGATGTCATAAGCCTGGGAATCAGAAAATGGTAGCTGTTCATCACACAGTAGTGTCCATAGTAGCCTCAAGACAGGCTAAGAACGGAGAGTGTTTGCATCTAAGGCCTTCCTACCCAATAGCTGTGTATAGTCTCCTGGCCCTGACAACCCAAAACTTTGTTATTTAGTGACAAGCATCGTTACAGAGCGCAATTGCTCTGCCCTTCCCACCTGTAGCTTTTGGAGGCACTGGCAAGTTTTGACTGAGGAGACGTGTTTTCAATCCAACAAGGTTTATAGCTGTGGGCCTAACAGAAAAGGCGGGGCTAGCTTTGTACCCTCGTGGGATGGAGAACCCAGCACGTGTTCAGCTTGTGCTTGTTCTGCTCTGCCAGTGGATGGTGTGACTGGGAAACCCTGCTCAGCCCCAGGCCCAGCCTGAGCTTCCTCTGGGGCCTGGGGGGGATTCGGTGCAATGGGGTGCGGCTGGGGAGCAAGCGGGGTTATTGTGCAGGGAGCGAGGGCGCGCAGAGCATGTGGTAACTTCGTTTCCTAATGAGAAACCTAATCTCTTGCTGCTTGCAGAATTACTCCTGAAGTAGTTCAAAAGACATGTACCCTTTATCAAAGAAGATCAAGAACCCTTCCGCTTTCCCTTGACATGTTAATGGTGATAATCCAAGGCTGGGGAACATTGCAGATGTACTTTTCTAGTTTGACCTGAGTTGCTGCCAGAAGCCCATGGATCTTTCTAATTCTACAGCTGCCTGCTTACATATGCAGAAGCATGTAAATCCATCAGTGACCTTCTGTGTATTGCTTGGCTTTTTGACCTTTACCAGTACAGTGTTACAGCAATATGCGTCTCGAAGATGGTAGTCCTCAGTCTGCCCTGCCTCCCTTACTGCCTTTTGCCTTGCAGCAAAGGAGAGCACAGAGCTTTGAGCTGCCGCAGGCTGTGCGCTTCTGCAGGCTGAGGGAGCCTTTGTGGCCACGTGCTGCTGTTGCTCCATGCTTGCGACCTCGGGAGTTGCTCTTTGCATTTCTGAGGTTGTGTTTTTTCTGCTGATCCTTCCAAGTAAATAGTTAATCTATGTCCATCCAGGTGAACAAAATTGCAAAGTAATTAACAATCTACATCAACAGCTGTACCTGTTTTCCTCTGAATGAATGGGTATACTTGGCAGCCACTTTCTCTGGCCTGAGCATACCTTCTGAGCAAAGTCATTGTGTAAAGTGAAACACCTGTGGAGAGTTTGAAATACAAACATTTTTTCTGAGCAAACTTTTATTTACTGGTCAAATGTGACTATGGGAAGCTTTGTATGCAATTTACTCATATAGCTTGTGACTACACAGATATGCAAATCCAGCAGATGGTTTGTTTACAACATGTGTGCATTTGAGGGCAGAATTTCTAAATCGGCAGACTCACATTTGATCCCTCTTCAAAAGTGTAATTCATTCTGTGTGACCTTTTATTTTAGCCGCTTTACAGTCTTCTTGTGTCACATGATACTGTGGTATGGCTATTGAAAAATAAACAGGAACACAAAAATGTGTGTGTGTGTGTATGCCTCGCACACACAACCTTTTTGTTCCCCAAATCTTACACTTTGTTGATTTGTCATGAGAAAAAGTAGAGGTATCGCTGAAGGTCACCTATTTAGTCTTAACGTGAGTCTACCAAGGTTTGACTTACGTTCTCTTAATGGAAATTTAAGAAAAAAACACCCCAAGTTTGTCCATTTGTCTTGTTGAGTAGTACATCATTTTGTCAAAAGCTTCCCATAACTTCCTTATGGGGTACAAAGGTTCGTAAGAAATAGCAAGTACAGAGACTGCTCTTAACATCGGCAAACTTTTCTTTCTACCATTTTATTTATTTTGTGGGAAAAACAGGACTTTCAGTGCATCCCAGCTGATAAACTATAGTGAATAAGAAAATTGTATTGCACTTCTGATAGCTAAAGGTGGCAGTTTGAGATAAGAGCTGACCACTTGTTCCAGTGCAGAAGTGTCTCCCTTCTTTTCCATTAACTCTCTTTTGTATGTTTCTCTGTGAAAGGCAGATACTTGAATGACAGTTCTGCACAGTAGCTGAGAAACTGTGCAGAAAGTCATTTGCAGAAGGTGAAGCTGGATTAAATGAGATGAGAATGAAAGTTCAGACTTTTCAGTGGGAGGTTATCTAATAACGTGAGCAATTTATCAAAGGTTGCAGTAGATTATTCACAATTAGATTTTTTCAAAAACCAGGATTAAATGTTTTACTAAAGAGTGTGTTTTAGTTTGGACAGGAGCTAACGGAGGTGAAAGGACCTGTGTTATTCAGTTTGCAGCAGAGCTGACTGTGACACGTCTGATGCTGAGGCAACTGTTATACTAGGTCAGCTCCATGGCAGAACCTGTATTTTCTTCCTCATCCTCCTCTGCAAGATTGCCAGCTTTGATACAGTACCAATGTGGCAGTGGTAAATTAAGATCAGTTATTGTTCATCTGTCTTTCAGCCATCATCTTTCATTTTTAAGCCCCGTTTCGCTGTGGTCTGAATAGGACTTCAGCCATTTTTAATATTATAGTTTCTTCTGTTTTGTTTTGTAGGATCATGGATTTTCCAGGACACTTTGAGCAAATCTTTCAGCAGCTCAACTACCAGAGGCTTCATGGCCAGCTTTGCGACTGTGTCATTGTGGTGGGAAATAGGCATTTCAAAGCCCATCGCTCTGTTTTGGCAGCATGTAGCACGCATTTCCGAGCTCTGTTTACTGTAGCAGAAGGAGATCAGACTATGAATATGATTCAGCTGGACAGCGAAGTGGTGACAGCAGAAGCTTTTGCTGCTCTGATAGACATGATGTATACTTCCACACTAATGCTTGGGGAGAGCAACGTTATGGATGTCTTGCTGGCTGCTTCTCACTTACATTTGAACTCTGTTGTTAAAGCATGCAAACACTACCTTACTACCAGGACACTGCCGATGTCTCCACCAAGTGATAGAGTTCAAGAGCAAAATGCACGCATGCAGAGGTCTTTCATGCTCCAGCAGCTTGGTCTGAGCATCGTGAGCTCTGCGTTAAATTCCACGCAGAGCACAGAGGAACAATCAAATACTATGAGCTCCTCGATGAGAAGTAACATTGAGCAGCGCACTACTTTTCCTATCCGTCGTCTCCACAAACGTAAACAGTCTTCTGAAGATCGGGCCAGACAGCGCATCAGGCCTACCATGGATGAGTCCGTTTCCGATGTGACTGCAGAGAGCGGGCAGTCAGTAGTTCATTCACGGGAAGATTTCTTCTCGCCTGATTCACTGAAGATTGTAGACAACTCTAAGGCCGATGCTGTTGCTGATAACCAGGAGGATAATACTATTATGTTTGATCAGTCTTTCAGTGCTCAGGAAGATGCCCAAGTGCCCAGCCAGTCTGACAACAGTGGAGGAAACATTTCACAGATGTCCATGGCATCCCAGGCTACGCAGGTGGAAACGAGCTTTGACCAGGAGGCTGCTTCTGAGAAGAACAACTTCCCATGTGAGAATCCAGAAGTCACTCTGAACGAAAAAGAGCACATGAGGGTGGTGGTGAAGTCTGAGCCCTTGAGTTCCCCAGAGCCTCAAGACGAGGTGAGTGATGTCACTTCCCAAGCGGAGGGCAGCGAGTCTGTTGAAGTGGAAGGAGGAGTAGTGAGTGCAGAGAAGATAGAACTGAGTCCTGAGAGCAGTGATCGTAGCTTTTCTGACCCACAGTCCAGTACTGATAGGGTGGGAGACATCCATATTATGGAGGTGTCAAATAACCTGGAACACAAGTCTACTTTCAGTATCTCAAATTTTCTAAATAAAAGCAGAGGTGGTGGCTTCGGTGCTAGTCAAAACGGTGATGACAACATTCCAAATACCACCAGTGACTGCAGAATGGACAGCGATGCCTCTTATCTGATGAGTCCAGAGTCAGGGCCTGCTGGTGGCCATTCATCCGCCACCGTCTCTCATGTCGAGAATCCATTTAGTGAGCCTGCAGACTCTCATTTTGCTAGACCAATGCAGGATGTGATGGGTCTCCCCTGTGTACAGACTTCTGGGTACCGGGCAGCAGAACAGTTCGGCATGGATTTTCCACGGTCGGGCTTGGGCTTGCACTCCCTGTCAAGAGCAATGATGGGCTCAGTAAGAGGTGGAGCTAGCAGCTTTCCTGGCTACCGCCGGATAGCCCCCAAAATGCCTGTGGTGACCTCTGTCAGGAGCTCCCAGCTGCAAGATAACTCATCCAGTTCTCAGCTGATCATGAATGGGACCACTTCTTTTGAAAATGGGCATCCATCACAACCTGGTCCACCACAGCTGACGAGGGCATCTGCAGATGTCCTTTCAAAATGCAAGAAGGCCTTATCTGAGCACAACGTCTTGGTTGTAGAAGGTGCGCGCAAGTATGCATGCAAGATCTGCTGCAAGACATTTTTGACCTTGACAGACTGCAAGAAACACATCCGTGTGCACACGGGAGAAAAGCCTTACGCCTGCTTGAAGTGTGGCAAGCGGTTCAGCCAGTCCAGCCACCTGTATAAACACTCCAAGACAACCTGCCTGAGGTGGCAGAGCAGCAATCTGCCTAGCACTTTGCTTTAACCTTCTCCACCCCGGGTCTGAAGGAGAATGCCAGTGCAGACATCTAGCTCCCTGAAGCACCACAGAAACATGAACACTATTTTCGTCAAGGCTGCAGGCTGAGAGGCTGCTCTTGTTGGTCAGTGAACATTTACGTGTGATTGTGCCACACACACAAAAGTCTTGGTTCTGTCAATTGGGGATATTACTGTACCTACCTCACAGGGGTGTTGTGAGGCTTAAACAGCTGTAAGCGAAGAACCTGGAGATTCTCAGAAGTCGCACTGTGGTTGTGTGAAGCGTTACTATGATGTACATTCAGGCTGATGGGGATACAATCCCTAAAGCTAACCAGTTCCTTTGCAGGGCAGAGGGGTGAGAGCGTAGTTATCTCATGAAGTAGCACGTTTCAGGAATGAGAAACTGAAGTGCAAATTTCCTCTTTTTTTTCCTAAAGTATTTTGTAAAAGTGAAAGCATTTAAAAAAATGACCTGTAAAACAAGTTGCTGCATTATGTATGGACAGTAATGCAAGAGCTGTTTACTGTAACTAACGCAGACTGCGTTTCTTTAAAAGAGAAAAACAACTTTGGATGCAACTGTCTGACATAATGCTTTAAAATATGCTAATTGTAAAAATAGTTCTAGAGTTATGAATGTATGTTTGGCTGTTTTGTAGTAAAGGACACTGTGTAATGAAGGTGCTTAAATTAAATCCAAGACAAGTAACTTTTAGACTGCCAGATGTATATATACTTTGAATACAGCAAGATCTGGATGTTTGATTTTTTTTCTGTAGAAACTTGTATTAAGTGATAAGTGAAGTACTGTTTCTTGTCCGTGCTATTCTTAACAGTATTTTAACCAATTTGTATCTCCTATGTTAAAATTCTATATACACAGAAGTCTGAAAAGAGCTTGTCTCTGTCTGCTTTGTTATTTTGAAGGAGATAATTTGTGATGGCTTTTTTTACTGTGTTAAGATAGTCTCTTGCTGTTTCCAGATGCTGATAGTCAATCTGATCCCCATTATTGCGTAAGCATTTTGTCCTTTTCTGACACTCTTCAGGCTTTAATTTCCTTGTTTGTATACTTACTTACCTTCCTTCACAACTATGGATTGTTCCTCAGATCAAACCAGTCAGGAATGATTCTCATTTGCCATATTTATTTATGTCTCTCTATAAAATGTAGTTGTCAAATCCAGTCCTTCCACTTAAAGTAGTGTCATAAATGTACTTTTCCACATAAATTAAAAAAATCTAGCATAAATTTAATTTAAAATAGCACTGTACACTTTGTATAGCAGAAATTCAGTGATCATTATTCTTCAAGTGAATCGTGTAAATCTTGTTTTAATTTCCTCTTCTTTGATACCATTGTTACTAATACTGTCTGCAGTCTTTTTTTTCTTCGTTAAAGATGCACGTGAACTAACTACTGGTGTTCAGCATATTAGGTTTCTAAATAAAATTTTGGAGCACTTCTGCTGATAAATGTTGCTCTACCATGTAGGAGCTGGGTCAGGGCTACAGCATGTCCATTCTGCTCAGGAGAGACAGAGGATTTGCATTTCCTGGTATCTAAGTCACAGAGCAACAGCTTTCTGTTAATGTAAAAATTTATTTCAAACGTTCCTCTCTTTATTTTATTCTGTATAGCAAATGTATCCTGTGTGATGATATTCAGCAGTTTTATGGAGTTTGCGCTACCTAATAGTTAGCCTTCTTAAACATCTTTGACTTATATTTGGATAAACTGAAAATAAAATCCTAATCCACAGTCCTGTAGGTCATTTAGCAGGATGAACTATCAAAACTGTTGAAGCACAGAAACCAAACAGTCATTGTCAGACCAAAGGAAACATGGAAATCTTTCTGCACTTGGCTTTATGTGAAACAGTAGTCTGCTAATGAAGAAATGTGTCTTCATCTCTAATAACACCGCTTCACAATGAAAACAAAAAAACCACCAAATGTCTGTCTGTGTCATTTGCACCTTGAACATCCAAGGTAAACAAGAACATGGAAACATAGCGAATGATTGGATTAATTCCTTTAAAATGTTAAGATTTTGTTATAGGATTTATCTAATGGTCATATTTCTGGCTCTTGATTTTATAAGCATTAAGGAAATGTGCTGCATTTTTTAAAGCGTTAGGATATGCCACATTTTGTTTGATAATAATTTTGATATCAGGGGACTAACAGCATTGAGCTATACTAAACAATCTCACTGAAGCATCAATAAAATGCAGTATTTTGTACTTTAATATTTTCTTGTGTTGCCTTATTAGTAATGTTCTGATTGTTTCATCTTCCCTGCATTTCTAGAGTTTTGTTTTAAAAATAGGGTTTTTTTTTACATTTTCTGTTTCCTATAGCACGTCTGAATTCCTTGAATTCTTACGATGCATAGGAATAAAGCAACTATGTAAGGAGATTAGAGTAATTAGGAACTAATGTGAGCAGATAAACATATTTAACTGTACTTTTGATCTGTTTTTATAAAAAATTTAATGTCATTGTGAAATATCGGACCTTGTGCAGGAGGACTTCCGTCGTCTTTCTTTAAGAAAAAATTCAACTTTGAGCATTTTTGGAAGTAGCAACTTTAAATTTCGTTATTCATTGACATCTAGTGCATCTGGAGGAGCACACTGCAAACCCAGGAGCCTGTGGCTGGCGTGTTACTTTCCTAGTCTTCCAGTATGAAGCAATATCTCAGAATGGTATTTCCACTTAGCTGTCCCCTACTGTAAAATGAGAGTACCTCATCTCAAAGCCTGGTAACATTGTCAAGGAGCTTATCACCCTGACTTTTGTTCAAAATTTAACTTTACAAATGCTACAGTGAGATCTCATGTGAAGATATCAGTATGTTAGTATTATGAAACATCTGAAAATAAACCCTACATTTTTGTGCTGCTGTGTCTGACTTGATTTACTTGTTTATGTTATCCTGGTGTCTTTGCCAACAGCATATAATGGATTGACTAAACAAGTAATGCTTGTGTGTTAGCTGTTTGGGCTCTTTGTGTTACTAGATGACTTGGCGGTGCAAAATAATCCGATTGAAATGTATACACACATGTAGGCATTTTTGTCAAATATTTTGTCAAATATTGCTGCACATGGCCGGCCTCCTGCTTCATGCTGAGGCTTTGCCAGTTTTGAGGGAACATGTAACATCTTATCAACAAGAAGTGGGTCCGTATTCGAGCCAGTATAAAGTCTTGAAGGACTGCATTGTCCCATCACTGCTTTGTGAGCTAGTTTGAACCAGTAGAGTGCAGCTGGACTTCACCGTAGTGGCTTTAATTAGGCTCAGGGTGGTTTAGTGTCTCATGGAGCCACTGTGTCAGTGTGGTGGGCTGTCTTCTGGCTAGCTCTCTGCTCTGGAGGTGACATTAAAGATGTTTCATGCAGATCATTTGAGATGCCCTGTGGCTGGCTGACCTACTTGCAGGGATTCTTGCTCCTGCCGCAGCCTTGATGCGAAGGGGCACATTGCCTGCATGTCCGTCATCAGACGAAGGCTGGAAAGCCTTGGGATTCTAGGAGCATCCCCACTTGTGCATGGATATTATTGACATTTTTTTCAGCTATGTCAGTTCCCTGATGAGTTCACTTTGTGACTGTGCAGGTGCTTGTGCTGGCAAGGGAGCAAGGAGAAGTGGCTGGGTAATGGCACGATTATTTTTGGTAACAAGATCTGAATGCCCATTGGTGACCTTCCAGGTCTGCAGCACAAGGCAACTAACAAAGACTGGTTTGGTGACTTGCTTAATAAAATGTATTAGTGCTGACGAGACCAAATTGCATGACATGATGGCATAATTCATGTCTTGAATAGACATCAGGGTAGTTAAATAGATTTTGAAAATGCATAAAAGCAGCAGTCTGTAATTTAAATGCTATATTGAGCTCCCTTAATTTTTCTTAATAATATATGAAAATAAGTTCAGTCTGGAGCTTCCTATAAAAAGGAATGACTCTGAACTAATGTAAGATGTCGGTTGGTAGAAGCCATACATCAATACTACATCTGTGTAACTATGTGTTTATAGGAGCGCATGCTTAGCTGAAGCCTTGTGTTCACTTACGCTGATGGAAGCACTTTTGAAGGCTTGCTGTTCCTGCCAGAGAAAATAGTCTTGGAAAGACTGTGGCAAAGTTTCCTGTTGGAAAACTTGCACAGAGGCTAGGCTGTGTGCTCTGTCCTCTGCTGGTTGTCTCTGCAGTCAGCCACTGCAGGTCACTTGCATTGGTGACTTCCAGAAGGGTACTGTAATGTCACTAGGTCAGTCCACGAGCGTCTCTTGCTCATAATTCAACCTTGTAAAACACTACCAACCACAACAAGAATACCTCTATTCAGGAAGTCCAAGGGAGGGGTCTGTCCCTGGCAATGGTTGTTTAAACATCTTTAGGTACCTTGAGTGCTGAACTACTGCAGCAAATACTCTCACTTCTGTGGCAGTTTTACCACCTTTACTGCTTATGTGTTACATGATGGGGGCTGACCCTTGCAAGCAGCTGAAAAGAGCAAGCATGACACTTGGCTCCGCAGCCACCAGCCGCCTGTCCAGAGGGACGCTGTTCCTGTGCCTCTTCTGTGCTGTGCTCCAGGCTCTTCCTCCTGCTGGCAGTGCGTGGTGAATGAAGAAGTAGCTCTGCTGATGTGAAATGCTGCTTCCCCCACAGCAGGGTGAGTGCGAGTCTCCTTGTTTGAATCAGCACCATCAACCAAATAACCACCAAAACAGGCCACTTGAAAGGCACCTGCAAAGGGATTATTACTCTTTATGCCAGCCTGTAACGAAATACTTGTTCTTAGCACAAACCAATCGTAAAAGCCTGTACTTTACTCAGTAACAATTTTGTTCCTGTTAGAATATCCTCTTCCTAAAAGCTTATTATTGTGGTTGTTACTGAAATGTTAATATCTACAGGACGTCTGTAAAAGCCATAATCTATTGTCGTCGTTGCTCTCTGAATTCCTTGTGGGAAGACAATGATCCGGAGGCCCAGCACAGCTACTCTGCTGGGGGAGCTGCTGCAGCTCACCGCACTGGCTAGCTATTTAGCTGTTGGTTGCACAAGGTTTTGACTAGTGATTGTTGGTACGGAGTATGTCCAGAATTTACTGAGCAAGAAATGCTGTTAAGAGGTGTTTGCCCTTGGACAGAGACCTGGCAAGGCTTACCTGTGTTTTGCTATCAGTAGGTTCAGCTCTGACCAGCCACACTCAGACTTGCCTAAAAACTACAGGTTCCTTTAAGCAGGGGCAAAGAGGTAACGTTAACGTTTTATCATTTACAGTTTTTTAAGTATTTTTAGAAAGCAAAATCTTTTCAGTAAGGGCATACTGATGATATCTGTGGCTGGTAGAGCAAAATGATCAACAGCTGCAGAAGGTATTCTTCTCAAAGAAATTCCAAGATGTCCTGAAATCCTGATGTGCTGAAATCCTGAAATGTGCTTTGGTCACTTGGGCAGCCATATTTACAAGCTCCTGTCTATTTCTTAATATAGTCGGGAATCTAATCTAAGTGTTCAGATACCAGTTCATTTACACTTAAGTATTTCTCACATTATTAGGGGTCACAATAACCTCTCGAATATTTAGTCAACATCCTTCAGCATTACAGTAACTTCACCAATACCAGAATCTAGCTTCTTGCTAGCCAATGTGACGCCCATCTACAAGAAGGGCCGGAAAGAGGATCCGGGGAACTACAGGCCAGTCAGCCTGACCTCGGTGCCCGGGAAGATCATGGAGCGGCTCATCTTGAGTGAGCTCACCGGGCAGGTGCGGGACAACCAGGGGATCAGGCCCAGCCAGCATGGCTTCATGAAAGGCAGGTCCTGCCTGACCAACCTGATCTCCTTCTATGACCGGGTGACCCGCCTAGTAGATGAGGGCAAGGCTGTGGATGTTGTCTACCTGGACTTTAGTAAGGCCTTTGACACGGTCTCCCACGGCATTCTCCTGGAGAAGTTGGCAGCTCACGGCTTGGATGGGTGTACACTTTGCTGGGTAAAAAACTGGCTGGATGGCCGAGCCCAGAGAGTGGTGGTGAATGGAGTGAAATCCAGTTGGCGGCCGGTCACGAGCGGTGTTCCCCAGGGCTCAGTTCTGGGGCCGGTTTTGTTCAATGTCTTCATCAATGATCTGGATGAGGGGATTGAGTGCACCCTCAGCAAGTTTGCAGATGACACCAAGCTGGGTGGGAGTGTCGATCTGCTCGAGGGAAGGAAGGCCCTGCAGAGGGATCTGGATAGGCTGGATCGATGGGCCGAGGCCAACTGTATGAGGTTCAACAAGGCCAAGTGCCGGGTCCTGCACTTTGGTCACAACAACCCCATGCAACGCTACAGGCTTGGGGAAGAGTGGCTGGAGAGCTGCCCGGCAGAAAAGGACCTGGGGGTGCTGGTCGACAGCCGGCTGAACATGAGCCGGCAGTGTGCCCAGGTGGCCAAGAAGGCCAACGGCATCCTGGCTTGTATCAGGAATAGTGTGACCAGCAGGAGTAGGGAAGTGATCGTGCCCCTGTACTCGGCACTGGTGAGGCCGCACCTCGAGTACTGTGTTCAGTTTTGGGCCCCTCAGTACAAGAAGGACACTGAGGTGCTGGAGCGTGTCCAGAGAAGGGCAACGAGGCTGGTGAAGGGTCTGGAGAACAAGTCTTATGAGGAGCGGCTGAGGGAACTGGGGTTGTTTAGTCTGGAGAAGAGGAGGCTGAGGGGAGACCTTCTCGCTCTCTACAACTACCTGAAGGGAGGTTGTAGGGAAGCAGGTGCTGGACTCTTCTCCCAAGAAACTAGCGATAGGACGAGAGGGAACGGCCTCAAGTTGTGTCAGGGGAGGTTTAGATTGGACATCAGGAAGAATTTCTTTACTGAAAGAGTGGTTAGGCATTGGAACAGGCTGCCCAGAGAGGTGGTGGAGTCGTCAACCCTGGAGGCGTTCAAAAAAGGTGTAGACGTGGCACTCCAGGGGCTAGTTGAGGAGTCATGGTGGTGTTAGTTGATGGTTGGACTTGATGATCTTAGAGGTCTTTTCCAACCTTAATGATTCTATGATTCTATGATTCTATGATCTTTAGTGTCAAAGCTCAAAAATCATACAGACCAGCAAACTAACCTGGTGGACTTGTGCCCATGTAATACAGCCAAGGGTTTCACATCAAAGTAAATCCTTCTGATTTGTTATGTCAATTGGAAACTTCCCAGCCAGCTGAGATGCTCAGGAGCCTACTCCCTTACTATCTACCACCACGGCTACAAACGTTTCCTTGGTCAGCAGCAGTCTCATTAGAAACTTCCCAAACACTTTCTGCTTCTTATGGGGAGGCATACAGTAATCAGCAAGGCTTGTGAATCAAAACATATTGATAAACATGTCAGATGATACTCTCTGAGGCATGAAGCAAAGGTCTTCCTTTAACTAGCCAGCATCAATAACTAATTAATGAACATCTTCCAATAGCTATTATTGCTATATCAGAGTATGGTTCATTTAACATCAAGAGAAATTCAAGCAGAGAATTCAGCATGAAGAACACTTGCCATGGGAGAGAAAGAGAAGTACAGCACGTACTAGATGAACTTTAATTCCCAAGCATAGGCTTTTCTTTGTGTGTTTCAGCTCCCTCCCTGCACCAGGCTTACGATGACGCCAGCTCCTGCCCTCCCCTCTCATCTCTTAAGAAATGTTTTGGATTACTATGCAGCACACTGCTCAGCTTTTATATGGGATGAGAGTTGGAGAAAACAGTACACTGCTGCTCTCTGAAATGCAGACTTGTGCACTTTCTTTTACTCTTGCCAGAAACCTTTCTGTGCTGTATAATAACCAACGGTGAATTGAGCAGTTCAGGCACGTTACGGCTGGTTACTCTCCTGGGCTTTCCTCCAGAGGCTGTTGTCTGTCCATCCGTCTGGCTGCAGCACAGCGCTTGCTGCATCCGGGCAGCGTGGCTGCCTGGTACACACCACTTGCCTTGTGCCCAACTGGCTGGGAGGAGAGCAGTGGAGCTGCACTGGGCGCTGGTTGCCTTCCAGGAGGGGTCTTCCAGGCTGCGGCCTCCCTGTGGGAGGAAGCATGAGGCTCTTCTTCCTCCTGGCCCATGGGCGCCGAAAGCCCCTACCTGGTGCTCAGCCGAGAGGGACTGTTGGCAGCGCTGCTGGGAGCACTGCCAGCAAGCTCCTGAGCTGAGACACTTTCCTCTTGCCTACTGCAGCCCCTTCTCCCCCTCCCCTTGTGCCATCATTTCAGAAAAGCGCTGGTTTTGTGTCCGTCCAGCAGCCGAGGCTTCATGTTACTTCTCTCTTTTTCAGCACAATTTCTGCGGGTATGAGCGTCTCTCACTAAGACCTGAAGCATGGTGGAAGCCTTTGGGCCACACGAGGAAGGCTCTTTCCTCTCTGGGTGCGGGGGTGCTGGCTGGGCACGCAGCATGGCCGGGCAGAGCTGTGGCAGGGAGGCGCAGGGTGGTGCAGGCGTTTGTACCAGCTGAAGGTCCCGCGCCGCCTGCAGCATCTGGCTCCTTCTTCAGTTGCTGTAAGAAGCAGGCAGCTGGGCGGCAGGGAGGAGAGGGCTACCTCTGGTGCTCAGACCTTGTCTCCGGTCCATCCCTCTGGGCTGGATGCGGAGAGGTGTCCAGGTTGGTGCGGCCGACGCTGCACCATCAGGGCAGCTGCTCCTGGGAGCCCCGGGACAGACACAGCAGGGATGGCCAGGAGTGAGGCAGGGTTGGGGTCCAGCAGCTCAGCTGCTGGGCAGGGGGAGCTTCACCCCGTCTTGCTGGGTAAACCTCAGCCCTGAGTTGAAAGCAGGCCTGTCGTCCATTTAGCCCAGGGGCATTTGCCTGGCTGCAGCATCACATTGGTGCTGGGGATGGGGGCACGAGTGGGGCCCACGCTGAGCCCATGCCTGCCCTTGCACAGGCCCAGACACCACTGCTCCCAGGGCCAAGGCCTGTTGGCAAACCCCTACAAAGGCAAAGGCACAGAGGAGAGGGCTCGGACGGCCGCGGAGACAACTGAGCTGATCTCGATGCAAAGGGACAGGGGCCCTTGTTGTACAAACATGCCTCTCAGCTGGGTGGATCAGCCGCTTGTGGCACCATTCACCCTGGACGTCACCAAAGGAGGTCTGGTGTCCTCCTGCACGACCCTGGCCACCATGGGGAGGTTAACCTGACTCAGCCCAACGTAGAGTGCGAGCACTGAATGCCAGCAAAAAGAGCACTGAAGAGCGCAACAGGCTTGAGCTGGCTCCAGGGCACGTGCTCCTTCCTGGCGGCTGGGGACGCCCAGCATGGTGACAGTGGAGCATCTGGAGACCAGTGATGGGCATCATGTTTCTACTGCAATCCCACTGTATATCGCAATTGCAGTACTGTGCTTGTACAGCAATTTAAGTACATTGCTGTATCACTCTGCTAAATCAAAATCCAATGTAACATCAAATGCCTACAGAGAAGTAAATTTGGTATTAAGCACCAAACCCTCCTTGTGTGGATTATCTAAAAGAACACACTGAGAGGGTACCAGGCTCTGGCAGGCACTGGGTCAGCATGGTGCGGGATGAGTAAGGGCACTGGTTAGGAGATTGCACTGGAGCCTGTATGGCTGGAAGCAGGGTGCCCATGCCCACCCACCCCATGCACCGACCAAAAATCCCAGGGCTTTGCCCTGGATGAGGACAGCTTTTCAACTTTGCTTCAAGCTGCAAGGCACCATCTCTAATCATGCTTAATCCTGACTGAAGGTGGCTCCTCCAAAGACATAAACTCATGGGTTATGTTTACGTGTTGTGCTGTAGACCATGTGGTGGGTTCCTGTGCCCATGAGGCCAAGAGAGCTGCTCCAGTCTCGGCTTTGGAGGACACATAGGATGGAGATGACCAGGTAGCAGCTGGGTGGCTGGTGCAGGTGCTCTGCTGCTGGCAGAGCTCATTGCTGCTCAGCAACTTCAGCACCTGCCCTGGCTGAATGCACTGGGTGTGCTTAGTGTTCTATGTCTGTGGGATAGATTCACCTCGGGTCAAGCCAGCTGAAATGTTCACTCACTTCCTCCTCCTCTCCACACCTCCCACAGCCTTGGAAATAAGGCTGTCCTTTGTTTCATACGCTGCTCTGAATGCTGAAACCTGGGGAGAAGAGTGACAAGGCTGGGAGAGGAGGATGGTCAATTGAGAGCGACAGCTCACAAGAAACCTGAGTCAGGTCTGCTTTTCACCACATTCCCCAGCATGAGGACTGGGAGCACATGGAGCTGGGAGGAGGCTGGTTTAAAACTGGTGAGAGCGATCACCACAACATGCAGCGGGAGCACCTGCGGGGCTGGCCGGGGCGGGTGGCACTGCGCGGCCATGACTGGCAGGTCTGTGAACAGATCCTGCAGGCAGCGGGCAGGCCTGTCCCATCTGCTTCATGGTTTTAGGTGCCAGGAGCGCACGAGGGGATGGGACCATGGCAAGGCCGACGTGCGCCCCCAAGCAGCCTCACCACTGTCAGGTGTGGATGGGCCAGCCAGACCCCCGTTTTGTCCCCCTACCAGCCCTAGCAGGCTGCACTTGCCAAGGCTTCCCCACCACCCCACAGAGGTAGAACATGAAGTTAAATTGAACTGGCTTCCTCATCATACATGTGTTCATACACGGGGAACACAAATTTGCAGATGTGTCCAGCTGTGGCAGTGCTGCCACTGCAAGACTGGGCACAGGACAAGTCTGGTAGAACTCCAGCGAAGTAACGTGACTGTGCTTGTTTAACACACTTTGCTGTTGATTTCAAAATGCAAGAATCCTATACATCAAATCCTTGCCTCTCACTCTGAAAAACCCACTTGGGTGTTTTCCTTTGCTGTGTAGTGACCTTTTCAGAACTGCTCCGAGTGCTGGCTGGACAGGAGGATGGGAAAATTGCTGGTCTAGACTGTGAAGCTGCCACCGTGGCTCCCAACCACAGAAGACTCCCCCAGGGCCCCCAAGGGGCTTGCTTTCCATCTGAGGAAGAGCAGACCCCTGACATGGGCTTGCTGGCAGCAGACTGGGAAGGACTACCACAGCTGCAGGGGACTCCGAGGAAAGCTGCCCCTTTCAAGCAAGCTCCCAGAGGAAGTGGGGCAACACTGGGAAAGGGGCTCACTCACTCCTTATTCTCCGGAAGAAAACTTTGCAAGCCCACAGCCAAGCCCCCTGCTGAAGAAAGTGAGGAATGAGCTACTCCTGTCCTCAAGAGTACAGCTGGATGCTGCAGTGCCGCGCACTCACTGTGCAGGATCCTGCTGCTTATGGGCATGCCCCCTACAAAACTGGGAAACGTCCCTCTTGACCCTTTCTACCCTTGCAGCCGGAACATGGTCAGGGATTACACTCAACATGCACGCATTCAAAGCAGGATTTCTGACAAGCTTTAAGTGTGTTAAATTCCTCCTGCCGCTGCAATGCAATGTTGCAGCCACTCTTTTCTTTTCCTTAAGGAAACAATGTCATCAGGGCACGCTGCCCTCAAACAAGGCACGGTAAGCAGCACGCAGGAGCAATCCAAGGAGCATGCCTCACCGATTGTTTCAGCAGCTGGGGCAGAAGCTTGCTGGCGAGGACTGGCAGGGAGAGACAGGTTCCAACCCCCATTTACAGAAGGGGGACAGTCGCTGCAGGAGAGACAGAACCCCCAAACCCCCTGAAATGTGCTCATCCAGGCCTCTCCTGGCAGCTAGAGGCTTGGCACCCAGTCAGGTTTTCCTTTGCACTAACATGTCTCATTGCGTATCTGGGAAAAAAACGAACTGGGGAGGGGATGTGAGGCCAGAATCAGTGGGGGGTTGCCGAACCTCCCGGTGTGAATTTGTTTGCTATCTACTTCAGAGCCATGCCCAGAGCTAGTTACAGATACAAAAGGCAGAGCTGGAGATGCCAGGGGAGCGATGCGAGCCTTTTTTGCTTTTCTTTAGACACCTGAAGAACAGAAACATCATGCGCTGGCACCAATTCAACAAGACCTTTTAACGCGTGCTTGGCAGTGGGCTGGCAGCAGCTCCCCTGGCAGCAGTGGGCCTGTGCTGACTGAGCAATTACCTCTCCTACCTTCCTGGCTACGAGCTGGGAGCTGAAGTACAGAACTGCCTGGCCCCTTGCTGTGACCCCAGGAGCCAGGCTTCAAGGACAGGCACTGTAGCAGCAGCTCCCTTACGGTATGACACATGCTGGCTAGCAAAATACATGACAGTCCCGACACTGCAAGTGTTTTCTGAATCAGGGCCAAACACCATCCATCACTTGCTGAGTGCAGCAGCAACGTGACTGCGGGACCTGGAGCTCCCCACAGCACTGTGTGCTGCGCCATGCACCCAGGGGCACCCCATTCTCAAATGAAATGAGCACAACACATTCACTGCTTCTCTTTAATAGCTACAGTGCAGTTCCCTCACCGCAGGCGCTGCTGGTGCGCTGCTGCAGAGGTGAGGAGGCACAAGACTGGTCTGCAAGGCTTCTCCAGGGGAAGGTAATGCCAAGCCCTGCAGCCCTGCAGGAGCTGGGCCCCGGCGGTCACAGCAGCAGCTCATGGGGCATGGGCTCCCCTCGCAGCCCGGCCAGCAGGTTGTTGGCCGCCAGCACTGCCATGGTGCTCCTCGTGGCGTACGTGGCACTCCCGACGTGTGGCAGAATCACTGCAGGGGACAGGGAGGGTTACTTGCTTGTTTCTTACCTTTGCTGACCTCTTACAGCCTCTTTCAGGGGTCTTGCCGTGGGGGGGAAACCTGGCTCCTGCATCAGCCACTGCTCCACCAGAAGCTGACATCAGACATGGAGCATGAAACAAAATCATCAGCCACCGAGGACCGGAAGAGACATCTCATAAATGGCTAACAGAGATATTTTTTCAGTCCTCCAGGCCAAAGACAGTCAGCCAAGAGTGGGTCCTCCTTTCTGAGTTCGGGCTTGGTGCTCACCTTCCTGCACAGACTCAGAGTCAGTGCTAGATGTAAAATACTATCCCTGCGGCAGATGAACACGCAGTGAAATTTGCATGCTATTGCCTGATTGCCACACAGCTTTAGGAGGTTCTGCTCACCGACAGGCATGAACCAACACATTATCAGGGCACGAGCCTCAAGACTGTTGTGAAACATCATGGTTTACAGACCCCTGGGTGCACTGAAAAGGCACGTGTGGAGGCAAACAGCCCCTGCTGACCAGAGCTGGCACACTGTAGCACAGTCAGGGCAGGGATTTTTATCCACCTATACGAAAAGGCTCCTTTTATGCAATGCAAAGGAACGAGCCAAAGCTGCTTTAGCGGTAAATTATTATAACATTAGCAGTGGAGAGTACTTGCCCAAGGTATGGATAAAAGCCTGTGCTGCAGTCTCTGTTTGTTTTGTAACAGAGAGCATCTACAGGCAATGCAGAAGCCTGAACACCTGACGTGCTCCTGCCCCGGGGGGAGAAGGCCCTCCCAAGAAGGACTGTGGGGCCACGTAGGTCCTTTCTCCCCCAGTCGAGAACCAGCCTGGGTTCCTTGTTCGCTGTGAAAGTAATGTCAACACTTCTTCCTCTTCTACTTATGCTGTGTTCCTCCAGCTGCTGAAACTATTTGGCAGTTTTGGGTGAAATCTGTGAATAATTTCAGAATCATCAAAGCCTCATTTCTGTGAAAGTAAATACATATGTATTTATTTGTGTCTCGCTTGGTGTTGTTCCAGAGCTCCAAGATATCTGAAGTCCTGCAAATATTTCCAGAAGGTCTCTGCTTTTATAATTTCTCACACTGTCTACCATGGGAACCAAAGCAAACAAATAAAAAACAGCCTTTAGCAAAAAGATAATCAAAGCAACAGCTATGAACTTCTATTTCAGAAATGGACACTCAGTCACGGGCAGTTCCAAATTTTCATGGATGTCTCTACGGTTTCTTTTCAGAACAGACTTTTCCTACTCCAAAAACCTCCTTCCTGGAGAGAGGACGTCCTGCTGCCACCTGCACAGCCGCTCCGGTACTTTGCCCGCGCAAGTGAAGACACATACACCAGATCTCATGCTTGGGGTACAGCTTGAGCAGCCAAGACACTTGATGACGTGAGAGGAAGCTGCTCTGGCCCAGCTCACACCATCAGCTCTGAGCAGGACTGGCCATGCCGGCAAAGCTGAGCATTCAGGCAGGAACAGGCACCCTGCCATTGCACTGGCGACGCAGTCACAGACAATCACAGATGTTTACTTTCTATCTAGAAAGCAGTGCTTTCTCTGTGTTGCATTTCTGTCTTTTTTCTGCCTCAAGGGATAAAAGCGAGCCTCTCTGGCTTGTGTCTGAGTCAGTCCCACTCAGTAACCGGCCTGACCCACACGGTCCCTGTCTGGAGGAGGAGAGGAAAGCTCCTGGCCCCGCTTTACAGGGGACAGGCCAAGTTACTCACTGAAGGCCACATGAGGGAAGGCAGTGAACATGCCAGGAGCTGTCCCTAACTCATCCCAGGCTGCTGGCCAGTCTGTGGTGCCTGCGAGGGTGGAGCTGCACTGGTGCACGGCCAGGCCCCCGCACAGCCCCTTCAGTCTGCAACGAGGATCCCAGGAAAACACTGAGGGCTGCTAATGTCCTGCACTAAAACATCATCCTGCCCCACGTGACAGCTCTCAGTAAGCTTTCGGGAAAGCACTGGTGAAACTAACAGTGATCAGCTACCGCCCCTGGTTGCAGGTGCTCCTGCCTCCACTCCAGCAGCCTGGCAATGCTGAAGCACAAAAGCACCCAAGCAAGCCCCTTCCTAACCAGCCTTTCTCATCCAACCTATCCTCCTCTGGAGGAGACATGCACTAGTCCTGGGACCACCACCTTCCTACCTGCCTGATGCCCATTACTATCCAGAACTCACTTTGCCAGTGAAAGTTGCCTTGGGCTGGATGCAGCTAGACCATCTGCAAAGAAACTTTTGTTCATCCCACAGTGTGAGCACTTGCTGGCCTCTTCAGCTTGGGGCCGTCTAATTTGCTGACATCCGCTGGGGAATGTGGATGTCAGGACAAGGCCAGCACTTAAATGAACTGTGCTTCTGAGCACACGTGCTGAACCTGTGCGTGGCAGCCCAGTCTCACAGTGGATGGGCTAGCTGGTGAGTCCTGCAGCAGCTGCAGCGCTCCCGAGGCCGAGATTGCTCTAGGCAGACTCAGCACCCAGCTTTTTAGCGACATGGGAAGCTTTTTTAGCAGAATATATGCCCAGGAGCTTAGAGAATACCAGAGCTCGGCAGGACATGAGCGGAGATTTAGTTTCTCATTCGGGCACTTGCTGGTATCAGACTCCTCCATGAATTTCACCCCATGCCTCAGCCCATCGAATGGAGATCCATCAGGAAGGTGTTAAAAAATGAGCTGATCTCAACTGCTTTCTAGAGAATTAAAATACCTCCCACGCTTGTTTTACATCACGTTGACGAGGTCTTCCCCTCTAGCAGCTCCCCGCATTGTACGGTGGCTACCCACAGTCTGCTTAAATACACTTGACCTTCCTGTCCTTCCATGTTTCAGTGCTTGTTCGCACCAGCAGGCTATCAGGGACGGGGAATCCTCATCACACCAACTAGCGGGTCCCCAGCCGTGGGCACATGAGGCACCCAAAGCGCAGGCTGCTGGAGCAGAGCGGGGGCCCGGCCGCCCAGCCAGCCACTTACCGCAGTTCTTGAGGGAGAGCAGGGGGTGGTCAGTTGGCAGCGGCTCCGGCGTCGTGACGTCCAGGCCCGCCGCTGCGATCTGGCCATGGGCCAGCGCATCATACAGGTCCTCCTGGTTCACCACGGCCCCCCTGGCAAACACAGAGGGAGAGGCTTGCGCTGCTGCTGAGGTGTCCTGTGGGCTCCTAGAGGCACGCGGCCAGGGCACAGGCCACATGGGACAGCCTGGGTGGTGGCATCCAGGTCCCCAGGGCAGCCTGAGCGGAAGTCAGACTCTCTCTGGATGCGCCTGAACCTCCCAGTGCAACAAGCTGCTCCTGCTCCAGGCTGCCCCCCAGCAGGGAGAAGAGCTGGGTGCCCGAGTGCAGGACGATCCCGAGGCAACTGTGGAGGGAGGTGCTGGCAGCCCAAGGCATCGTGGGCGGCTGGGCAGATACCATGTACTGGGCCACAAGGGTTCTGCCCTGCCACCGCGCTCCACAATAACGCAGTGGGAAGGGGAGGCTACCACCGGACTCGGCCAAGGAGCCCTGTCACAGCTGCCTCCATCCCAAGAGCAAGGCTTCTGCCAGTTGCAGCCGTCTCTTGGGCAATCCTTCAGCCTCACCCTCCCATCACCCAACAGTCACCCGCCTGTCCACCCCACCGGGGTGGGACACGAGGCCCTGGGGAGGAGACAGAGGCTGTAGCCCCCTGAATAACTTAACCTGCCTTTGGCTTGATCCCAAGAAACCGGGCAAATAGTCCTGGCAGCTCCAGCCATGAAGGCTGTACATGCTGTCTGGACTCCCACTGGAAGCACATCTCACAGCCTACCAGATCCCCCCTGCAACGACAGGTGTCAGCAGGGTGACAGTCACCCCCCTATGCAGGAGACTGGGTTGCTATTACCTGCTCGTGTTGATGAACACAGAGGTCTTCTTCATTCTGCTGAAGAAGTCCTTGTTGCACATTCCCTGGGTGGCCGGAGTCAAAGCACATGTCACCACAACGAAGTCCGACTCTTCGGCCAGCCTCATGAGGGGGACTGAGTGGAGAAACACAGGTCACAGCTCTGCTCAGGGACCTCACCAACACACCTCAGCAACCCTCTTATCTGTAAGGTTCACCAGCGAGTGCTGCTCTGGAGAGACCTAGCCAACCCTCCTCCCCAGATGGGGAGACACAAGGACCAGCAAACACCCAACAGAAACCGTGCACATTCCTACATATACTACTGCGGTGTTTTGTTTCACTTTCGAATTAAAATCAAGCCAAAGGGGAATCTAGTGATGCTTCAGCAATCTGGCCCAAAGGAGGCTCTGGTACGTATTTCATGTTTAGATGGCAAAATATGGCATCAGCAGTTTATACCAGCATTAAATCTTTCTATATGGTACCTACAGATAATGACTTGTGCCACTTTCACTCCTGGAGGTAAGAGAAAAGTGCAAGGAGCAGGACAAGTTCTGCCAATGACTGTGCAAAAAAGTACCAACTGGGAATGTGCTGGCTTCAGAGTGAAAAATTAGCACTTGATGCAAGTCTCGGGACTCTAACAGGGCCACAGAAAAGCCCCATTCAGCAGCTAAGAGACATTCCCAGGCTTGGCTGGACTGTGACATTCATTTTAAAGCAGGAGGTTAAAGCTGATGTTTGTTTCCAGCAACAAAAATCTACTCTCAGTGAAGATCTGCAGTCAGCCTAAGCCTGTCCCCTCCTCCTGCAGGATGTCTCGGTAGCCATTCCATGGGGGATGGTCCACAAGACCCTTCCCCTCCTCCCAGGGGCAGCCACCACTTTCCCCTCCCTGTCCACGTTCCACTTCCTTCTGGGAATGAAACTAACTGGAAATCACAAACGGATGGACACTGGGAGAAGACGAAAGGCAAAAGCAGTAGAAACAGCCACAGTCCACAATTACAGTGGGCAGTCAGTTGGAGCCCAGGTGCGTCCAGCCTTCTGGCTGGAATCGCCCAGCTCAAAGGAGGCAGGTTTCCCTCCCTGCCATCCACCACTGCTGCCTGGGAAGTGTCTGGGATTCACCATTCTCTCCTTTGCTGCCCCCACAGTGGTTCACGCCAGCTACACCAAGGAGCTGCCCAGAACCTCCAGCTTGCACCCTCCCTCCCACTGGCCCACCCCTGTGGGGCGACACCTCCCCGGAGCCATCCCAGCCATAGTGCTCTGTGCTGCCCTGCAACGGACAACTGACCCCCGCCCCTGCTCCTGGCACCTTTCTTACCGAACTCGGCTTCAAACTCTGCAGCACTCCCTGGTTTCGGGCAACTGCCAGTGTACAAAAACTTCTTGACCCCAAATGGCTTTAGGCGGCGGGCAACGGCCTGTCCTAGGAGTGAGAAAGAAGACTGTCCAGCCACTGTGCCAGCGCCTGCATGAAGCACGCTGCACTAAGACTAATGCCGGACCATGGGGCACCATCAGGCCTCTCCAGGTGGTCCACTCTTTGGCAAGCTCGCACTTGGTGCGGCTGACAGTGCAGCAGCCAGCAGAGCACATCACTTGCTAAGGGGTCGCTGCGGTTGGATCACTCCTGTCAGGCTGCTTCCAAACCTGGAGCGTGGTGGGTGGGGGATGGGGGGTGGATGTCTTCTGCTGCTCCTCACGCAAGCAGGAACGAACTCCCCACCAGAGTGAAACTGCGGAAAGGGAGCCACGGGACGTTGAACCTGAAACTACCCTAGGGAGCAAACTGGAAAGTGAGGAAAGAAATAGCCATCTGCTGACAAAGTCCACAACTGAATGGATGACAAGCACGTCATCTTGGACTTTGCCAGGGCATTTGTTTAACTGAAAATTGAGAGGACAACATCCAGTTAGTTGTGGCATTCAGATGTAGTGGATGCATTTGAATGCTTTAAACTTCTAAGGTTTAGGCCTGATGAGTCAAGATCACTGTTCAGAGAGGCTCTACACAGCTCTTCTTGTTGTTCGCATAGATTTTAAAGAGGTGAGCACCAGGGATGCCACCTTGGCTGAACCTCCAAAACCACCCTGCCATCACTGGAGACACAAATCCTGCGCCTGACCTGCACTTACCTATTCTCCCCAGACCTATGATGCCCACCGTACTATCACACAGACCATAGCCACACATCCATAAGGGCTTCCATGTTGTCCAGCCACCGCTAGCAGAGAGAGCAAGATAGAAACAGATGTCAGACAGCAGCAGGGGAGAGCGTGCTCATAGCCCAGTCCAGCATTTGGGCAAGTACGCCAGAGAGTATAACGCTGCGGGCAGCCAGCCCCTCTGGCACAGCCTTTCTGAGGTTCCTGCTTGAAGTGACCTCGGTGGTCTCCTGCAGCAATCTGGTTGGATCTTGGGTGCTCAGCACCAGCAGCAGCCTTGGGACGGATTTAATTTAGGCACCGCTAACCACAGCCCTGGAACAACCGCCAGTTATTGAGCTCTGGCCAGACGTTCCATGCATGTCCTCCTCAAGGGGTCTGTGGTGGCCTTGGGTGCCCTCTCCCGCAGGTCCGCTACCTAGCACAGAGAGGGGAGTGCTGCCCCTCTCACAGCCCCTGAGCAGCACGTCTCTGAAGAGTCACAGAACTGCAGGGGACTCCACCTTGGCCTGCAAGATGTTCGGTGCAAGCCGGGTGAAACTCTAGCTTCAGCCCCGTTTCATCTGTCCAGTGTGGCACACTTTCTCCTGCAGCTCTCGACCGGGGGGCTGCCAGACTCAGAAGCCAGCCCTTGCTCCAGCTGGCAGCTGCCGATACTCACTTCTTTACCTGCTCCACTGCCTCCGGCAGCCGGCGGCACACAGTCAGAAGTAAAGCTACGGAGAGTTCTGCGGTGGCGTCCGTCAGGACATCGGGGGTGTAGCCCACACGGATCCCTCTGCAAGGCAAGCACAGGTCTCTGGGGCAATGCTGCCAGCCCTGCGGTGCCACCTCAAAACTTCTGGGCAAGTTGCTGACACTACACCTCTCTAGGTCTCTGCAGTACATGTGCAAGAGGACACCCCTTTTAGCTCTTCAGCCCTTCCTCCAAAGACCCTTCTCAACCGCAGCTGGGGTGGGCTTATGCCAGCCTCACCCTCGCATCCCAAGGCTCCTCCAACCCCAGCCGGGTCGGGGGTGACCCTAGCCATACCCTAGCAAGAGGGAGGTGCAGGTCGCAAACCCCGTCCAGCCCCACGCTGCGTGAAAGCCCACCCGCCAGGCCCGCGCTGAGGTGACCTGCAGCTCTGCCGCGTCAAGAGCAGGACGAGCTCTGAGCTTTGCCCTCCCGCCCCGCCGCCTCCCCCGGCTGGGCCCCGTCCCTCACGGTGAGGGGCAGGGCGAGGGTTACCGCTTCTTAATTTCCTCCAGGGCGAGGTGGTCAAACCCCACGGACATGGTGCTGATGACTTTCAGGCCGGGCCCTGCAAGACACCACAGCACGCGGCTGCCCAGCGTCGCCCCGGCGGCGGGCGGGCCGGGC
>WAAD01040854.1:91919-126843 GCA_013389945.1 Fregata magnificens | reverse complement strand
CCTGTCTTCCACCTCAGGGGGCTGAGTACCCTGGGGATAACTGGTCTGACTATTAAAGACTGAGGCAAAGAAGGCATTAAGTACCTCAGCCTTTTCATTGTCCTTGGTGGCAATGTTCCCCCCCGCATCCACCAGAGGAGGGAGACTCTCCCTGGCTCTCTTTTTGCTGCTCATGTACTTGTAAAAACATTTTTTATTACCTTGTACAGCAGTGGCCAGATTGAGCTCTAGCTAATGTCGCAAACAATGACACTGAACTCTGCACATCATCACGATGATAATTTCATACCTTTGTACGAGAAGTACCGCTGTGATGCTATAATGTGTAATGCTATAGAATACCATCACCAATCAGCCAAGGGCCTGGTAATCTAAGTAAGCAAGGTGGGGCGGGAACTACATCAACCAGCTTTTAGACATGGCTTTGTGCCAGTGTCATTAAAGTTGGGTTGGTGATGACCTATACCACTTTTGCTGGGAGATGGTAGGTTTCTGGACCAGCACACAGGGTGATGGATCCTCCGAGATTCTGTTTTGCTGTGGTCACCCAACCTGGTCCCTGACCAGAACTGTTTTCTGAGCTCTGATCTCTTTCACTTCTGTCTCCTGAGGCATCATTTAAGCACTTCTCTCTCTGCTGGCTGAGGAGGCACAGAGGAGCCATGATGATATACCCTGCTGGGACCCAACCTGTATCTCTAAGCAGCGCATACCTACTCCAAAGTAAGAGTGAGAACGTGCCAGCCAAAAGGAACAAGCCACCCAGCTTGCAGCTCCAGGAACAGCATTCATCTCCTAAAGGTCCCTCTGTTCAGCTACTTGAAGAGACACTACAGAGCAGCCTCATTCTGACACATCGCTCCCACAGCAAGGGTCTAGGCTGAGCTGGTTGCCTGAGCTTCATTGATGGAGAAGAATTGCCATTGCTAGCCGGCAATTGATGCTACAGGTATTGGGTAGTGTTTTAGGATGAGAGTTTGCACCTCAGAGCCTCCAGTGACTCCTTTGGGAGGTTTCCAAAAGCCAGAGATAGGCAGAGTAAAGCCTCTCCCTGCTAAACAGACTCTGCTTGTTAATAGCCAGATTTATATTTGCTGGACACCTGATGTGAATCTGCTTTATGATCACAAAATGAACACAGCTAGGTATAGGAGTGGGTGGTGGAAACCAAAAGAAGACATGAGCTTGTATAGGAAGATGGGGTAAAAATTATCTCTGGGAATGAGCACAGAGTCATACCAGTAAAGACAACACATCCATGGACAGAGGGAAAGTAGAGTTTAACATCCCAGAATATCTATCTGGGATTCCTTCGCCTGCTCCACAGCAGATGCTCCACAGGCTTGTGCCATGCAAGAGATGGGGACAGCTTGCAGCACCACCGCCCCCCCGGGTTTGGAGTTTAGAAGGAGGACAATCTGCAGGCAGAGGCTCAGGGCCTGTGACTCCCATCCAGCAGCTGCGATGTGACGGCGGGGCAGAGCCTGGCTGGGTCACTGTGGTTCACTGTGCTGGCCCTGCTGGGAAAACAAAGGGTCCTACGGGGCTTCTTCCTTGTCATTGCCCTGGAACATAAGAGCCTTTGTTATCTGATGGAAGCTTTAACAAGAGAGCTGGAGAGAGCCAGAGTGCAAAACCATCTGATCTTAATGGGAGTTTTATAGCAAACTCGGAGGCCAGGGACTTAAGAGTGCTTTTCTCTGGGATGAATCATCAGTGCTATATGAGGTATCAGCTTATCTAATGAAACTGTACTCTACTGGTGGGATTTTCCTTTATCGTGATGCATGTCTGCTCCCACCGTCAGTATGTTGCCAGATTATGCCAGCAGAATCCATTTTATTTTTTTAATAATTGCTTGAAAGTTTATTTTATTGTATTGAGCTGGGTTATCATTAGACCTGACATCTTATCTCCCTCCCTGATCATGTAAGGATTTGTGTCAGGAGTATATGCTCTTCAGCATGACATCTCGGCGCTAATCTTGTGGCACAGTGGCTGCAAGGGTTTTCCTTTTCCCTTTCCTGCTGCCCTCCCCTCCTTGTCCAGGTGAACGTGGTGGAGTCACTCATTCAGGAGAATGTGCCACAGCTGCCGGTACCCTGTGTTGCTGGAGCCAGCCTTGGCTCGTTACCACCCTTCTGGGCCATCGGCTCCAGCCACAGGCATGCAGTGGTCTCAGGACCTGCTTAGCAAATGCATCCTGTGCATGGTCTAAGATGTCTCAGAAAATCTCTTTTGCTCAGTGGCAAAAGCTTGTGACAACATGATCCAGGCAAGGACAAGGGAATGTGTGCTTCCCTGCACGCAGCTGGCACTCAGCTCCAGTGGGACGAAGCCAGCCTCTCACGCTGGACCTGAGGATACTTTGCTTGCAGACTCAGCCCTACTCCTTTGGATCATGTCACTCGCACAGTTTGGTGACAAAATCCTTTTGCACCATACGAGCCAGTGGCAGCCCAGTTCTACGTGCCTGTTCGCTTCACAGGTCACAGCCCACTGGGGTGAGAAACTAGCTGCCTCTTGGAAAGGTGATAGCTCCTCAGTCCCTCTGGAGGCAAGGTCGCTGTCAGTGCTGTGCTCTTACACTGCATCTTATGGGTGTCCTCTGCAGCAGGCTGCAGCTCAGAGCCACAGGGTCCATGAGGCTGGATGCACTTCCAGATGTCACCTTGTCCAACCCCTGCTCATAGCAGGGTCACCTAGAGCTGGTGGCCCGGGGCTGTGTCCAGCTGGGATTGGGATATCTCCACAGATGGAGGCTCCACAACCTCTTTGGGCAACGGGTTCCGGTGTTCAGCCACCCTCAGAGTGAAAAAGCGTTTTTCTTCTGTTTCAGTGGAATTTCCTGTGTCGCAGTGCATGCCCATCACCTTGCCGCTGGGCACTGCTGAGAAGAGCCTGGCTCCTGCATCTTCATTCCCCCACCAGTTATTTATACACAGGGATAGGACCCCCCCAAGCCTTCTCTTTCCTCAGCTCCTGCACTGGCCAAAACTGTGTTGTCAGCCTAGGCACAAATATGATTGCGCTTCAGCCTGCTCCTAACACCCACAGCTTCCTCTCCCGGATAGCCCCATCTCAAGCGCTACTCAGAGCCATGGGTCCTGGCATCATGGGACTGTGTGCTTGATTTAAAAAAGACAGGAGTTCCATGAGCACAGGAACAATCGGAGCTTGATTTCCCCATGAATTTCTGCCTTGTGGATGACTGCGTTCAGTGTTGAAGGAGGTGCATGTCTCACTGAAGTGTTCCTTGGGGATGAGGACGGAGGCGGTGAAGACACTGACCGTGTCTCATAAGACTTGAGTGTGCGATGCAGTCTGCCCTTCCATGGGACACTGGCAAGGTCCTGGCCCTCTACACATCCAACTTTTACCCTGATGGCTGTAGAAATGTGGCTCACATCTCCAGACACAGAGTGCAAATAAAAGTGGTCTAACTTTTCAAAGCCCTTGAGTTTTTTTGAGCCAGCAAGTTGGAGGGGAGAGGAGAACAGAGCACCCGATGCCATTTCTTTGAGTAGGGGGGGTGGAGTCTTGGTACCTTGCCTTCCAGTGAGGGGGTGTCAGGAGTGTCTGCTGACACACATCCCCTCCCTCCCTGCAGGGATGAGGGTTGTAACGTCTGCCCACCTCTGTTGGGTCTTCGCAAATACGCATGAAACCTCCGTCCACTTTCATCCCAGCCTGGCAGCAGTCCTACTTGCTCAAGCTGGGCAGAAGGAGGGAGACCAGGGCCAGGGCCCCTACGAGGAACAGGGGGATGCCTGCCTGCAGCCGCTGCCCATCCTGCCGGTGCAGCGCTGACAGCCTGCCCACTGGAGGAGCACCCAGCCACCTGGAGCACCAGTCAGCTCCTGCTCAGCTAGCACTTGTGGATATAGGAGGAAACTGGGAGTGCTGCAGGAGAACTGGAGGGACTGGGGCAGGACCACGAAGCAGGGTCTGGGTGAAAGGCCTGGGGGTTGCATGGGGCAGCTACTGGTAGGTGGGAAAGTCTACAGGAGATCAGGCAGGAGACCATACGGCACATCCAGAGGGGTGTCCAGCTGCCCCACCACTGCAAGGCCCAAAGCAGTTTGAAGCCCTTGCCGAGTAGGCAGACCTGTTTGTCCCTTGAGGGCAGAGAGCAGCAGCTTGGTGGCTGTACCGTCTCTCTCCACCACGGGTGCTCCCATCCCACTGCCCGCTCCCAAGGCTGGCCTGTCCCAGCTGCTTTGGACCTTTCAGAGCAGGGGTATCAGTAAGCCACCCCAAGAAATACCGCCTGTTAATTAGCACTTCACCTGTGTGCAGAAATTGTGCCCTTTGCAAAACATGGGCAGTGACTATTTCTAAGCTTGAACAGTCTCTGTGTGCAGAGGAGTGTTTGGTCTGCTTGTGACCCCTTTGTTGCCTGGCTCGAGGGCATGCCACAGCCATATGCAGACAAGGAGCTATTTCTTCTCCTCGGTTTTACACTGGATGCCATTCAACCTAATGTTCTCTTCTTGTCCCATGGGACAAACTGGATAGCAATTCCTGGTTTCCCATTTTGGTGTTTTATAGATATTACATACACGTATGTGTGTATAGAAAACCACACACACACAGACACACAAATGCATAATTTACATTTAATATTTTCTGTATTATTTCCTCTAATTCCCTTCTTTTGGTGAAATGCCAGCCTGTGCTGCCTCTCTGCAGCACCCCCTGGCCAGCTCTCCACTCCTTTGTGCACGCCATGAAGGTGAATATGTCAGGCTTAGCCATGTCATCTTTAGCCTTTTCCTTCTGAATTGGTTTCCTGCTGTGTTTGAGCCATTGCCTTCTTGGCCACAGCAGGCTGCTAGCACGAGTGGCTGCAGGGAGGCCAACACAGCCGTCCCACTGCCTCTGCCTGCTCCTCACGGCTTTGCAGCCGCCACTGTCCTCCACCACCGCCTCTTCCACAGACCTGGCTTTGCTGGCTACTTCTGAAATGCTGCAGTGTCCATCAGTCTGCCTGACCTGGGGATGCCTTGTAACCTTTCCTTGCTCCACCACGCTTTGCTTCACCCCTGAGTTTCAGATCGTTAAAGTAATTAATCGGTCTCTCATCCATGACCTGGCATCTTTCCTGTTATCTGGACACCCTGGTGAAAACTGAGCTGTAAATTCTGTTTTTACCATCTGGTTCGTTTCAGACAGTCCTGCAGACCATTTCATCCCTGGGAAACTCTGCAGAGCTCTGCGAAACTTTTCCGAAAGCTGAAATGAGAGAGATGAACAGACGCCATGTCTTCCTCCACTTCCTGGCAGGTGGCTGGGCTGCTGCTGGAGGAGCAAGGACGCTGGGTATGTCCCAGCCAGATCTGGCGTCAGCTTTTCTTTCCTCCTGTGCAAACTTGCAGGAGTTTGCCTTAGCAGCTCGCACATTGATGCTGTTGCATCTGGAAAAGCCTTGCTGTGGGAATTGCCTCCCTGAACACTGTTTTCACGTTTCCCCTGTGTGAGGCTGTTTGATTCCCAGTGCTTTGCTTTTATTTTTCCTGCCAGTGGGCACGACACACAGAGAGCCAGCTGGCCATCTAAGTCAGGAGCCAGCCGTAGGAGATGTGTCCGAGCTTCGGCCAGCCTCTGCAAGCCATGGGCCACTGCCAGCAGGGCCACGGAGCTGCCATGAGCTGAGCAGCTGCCTCTGCCAGTGACTCTGGGGTGCATGCTCTGCTAGAGGACGTGGAAATGTCACCCTCTTGGGTACAGCAGGATTCTGATGGGATTTTAGGAGTGTGTGTCAGGGCAGGACAAAAACAACCACTGGCTTTCACTATATGAAGATGATGCCCTTCGAAATACAAATCACCCCTGGCAAAGCTTGCAGCTCTCCAGGGGATACAGGAGCATGGAGGTGTGCAGCTCCTTGCAAAAAGCCAGCAGGACGGCTGTGTCTCCATCTGTCTGTCCATCCCATCCCATTCCATCCCATCCCATCCTGACCATGCATCCTGGGTTTTGAGGAGGAGCCATGGCTCTCCAGGGAGTGCCGGGGGTGAGAACTAATTTCCCAGAGGTTTATGTCAGCCTGGACTAGAAAAGCACTTGCCAGAGGGCTGGTGGTGGGACCAAATCCAGCCAGTTACGCCCACCAACTTCATTGGTCGCTTCTCAGAGCAAAGCCTATTTATTGGGATCCAGCTGGTTAATTAATAACTCTGCTGTGGGGCATGGCTGCGTTCCCATTTTGGGATGTGCCGTATGTCTCCAGGGTCAAAGCCAGGCACCAGCAGCGGCGCTGGCTCCTGGGAGGAGCAGGGGAACTGCACGCCTGAGTGCAGTGAGTGATGTGACCTGTGGGTCTGTGCCGGTGGCTCTGTGTGCCCTGCACGCGCAGTGAGTGAGGTTGAGCCGGCTGTCCTGTCCGGAGCCCCTTGGCAGTCCCTGCCCCATGCCATGGGGGAAGGGGATGGATATGCTGCTGCTCGTGCATGCACCACTCACCTCCTCTTCTCCTCCCTGGCTTAAACGTGGTCATGTCCCACAGTAGTGGTCTTGACAGCTCTTGGGTTCAGTTCCTGCCACTGCAAGAGAGCCAGTGGTGATGCTGGCCTGGCAGTGGTTTGCAGCCCCTGCCTGGGTCTGTTCCTGACAAAACCAGTAATCTTCTGCTGGAAGGGACCACCCTGAGCCAGAACTAGCCAGCCCAGCAGCACCACGGTGTGTTCCCAGCAGAGCAGGACCTTGTCAGTCAGCCTTGTTACTGCACACACAGTCACTGACTGGTGCAAAGCACTTTCCTTGCCAAACAATGTCCCCATGAGGCTGGAAGCCCCCCCACTGCTGTGCCGCGCAGTCACGATGCTGTCCCCGGGGCTGCCTCTCCTCCAGCAGCAGATGCACAGCCCTGGGATCCCAGACACTTGTGCTGGGAGCTCTGAGCAGGACTGGGGACACCAGAGTCCTGCCGCCCAATGTGGCAGCTGCGGAGGTGGGACCGTGGAAAGGATCAGATACTCGCAAGCCTATGGGTTAATTTGCTGAGCAAGTGCCTCTGGCCCCTTTATCCATAAATGCTGGATTGCTGGGTAGGGTGATGGCTGGGCAAAGCTGCGTGAAGGTGTTACAGGCCTTGTAAGCAGGCAGGGGTGCGCTGGGGGAAGGGGCCTGTTGCTCCGTCAGTCATTTTTCTTGTCATTGCCAGTATCTCTAGTGACGGGAAGACTTTGGTCCGTGGAAGGGCCTCATGCTGTGGTCCCACAGGCCCTCCTGAAGCACCGGCGCTCATCTCTCCTTCCCCCCAGCCTATGGCTCCAAGCTCTGCTCTGTACTGCCTCTCGGCACCTCCACACATGGAGCTGGGACTGCAGAGAGCTGGAGCCCTTCAGGGTCACTCCTCCAAATGCACTCACTTCCCACTCTCCTCCTCACCTCTCCTGGATCTCCAAGACTCCCTCCTCAGAGGGACGGACCCGGAGCGGCACGTAGGAGCATACTGCCCACCCAGCTGGGGCCTGAGCCCAGCAGGAGCCTGGCTTTTCCCATCCTGTCCTGGCCTGAGCTTCCTTCTGTTGCTGCTCCTGCTTGTCTAGCCGTGCACCTGCGTCCCGACTTGCCTCGCTGTGCCCATGTCCCTCCTCACCTTGCTGTGCCTGCAGAGGTGACTCCTTGCCTTCGTGTACTTTGCACAGCCAGGGATTTTGCATGTAGGACACAATGCGCAGGGTGCTGCCATTTCAGGCTCCGTGATGTTCAGGAGTCTATTAGCCAGATGAAAGTCTGCCTTTACTGGAGGGCAAATGTGTACTTAGGCTATTAGACGATTACCACAAGATTATTTTTAAAGCATTTTCAGAGGTTTCCTGTAGGGAGGAAAAACATATCATCTCCATTAGGGATTTCAACCACACCAGTTTCTTTAATCCTTCTTAAGGGATAGCTAGGATTTTGTATTTAGGAGCAACCAAAACCTTTGGATGATGCTGTTCTAAGGAGCACTATTTTAATTTTCCTTTCTCAAAAGAGACAACTGCCATCTTTAAAAGAAGGCTCAAAGCTCCACCTGGAGACAATTCACAGCAGACTGATCAAACTCGGCTCTAGTTACCTTCCTGCAGTGGCCTGGCTGGGCCCGGGCCACCGCGCTGGGTCTCTGCTGGCCGGGGGCTGGAGGAGCAGCCATGCGGCCCCCGGGCCAGGACAGCTCCTGGGGGCTTCCCCACACTGACTCCTGCTCTTCCTTCCCATTTCCAGGTGGCTCAATGGACAAACCCAAACTGCCGCTGGCTGCTTCCCTGCCGGGCTGGCTGGGGGAGGCGGACGAGGTGGGGCTTCTGGATTTTCACAGCAGCCGGGGAGGACTCCTTGGCGGGGCTGTGACCCACCAGCAGCCCCAGCGTGGCCCAGAGGGTAGGCAGGAGTGAGACGACGAGCGAGCTCCGGTTCTGGTCATGAGGCTGCCCGAGCAGCCGTCCCCAGGCACACGTGGGAAGTGCGGGCTTACGAGCCGGCTGGGCCAGCGCCGGTGGTCACCCCCCGCCGGCCCGGCGAGAGGCAGAGGTCTCCTGGCTGGCAACGCTGGCTCTGCCCAGCACAGTTCCGCGCCCTGCCTCTGCGCCTGCCCAGGATGTGGAGAGGGCATCGGGCCTCCTGGACACACATGCTGCGGCCCCGGCCCCATGGGTCGCCCCTCCCTGCAGGCCTCCTCCGCTTACCCCGTCCCCCTTCCCCGGCCGAAAGCGGCCGGACGAGGCCGGGTTGGTTAAGCTGGGGCTACAGCTCCAAAGGTGAGGGAAGGTTCATTAATCCCCAGACTCCTCCTGAGCAGGCTGTGGTGGTGCTGACAGCGCTGGGACCATTTTTTGGCAGATTTCGTCCTGTCACAAGGTGACCTGCTGCCCGCTAGTCTTACCAGATGAGCTTCCATCCTGGGCAGCATCGCTGGACTTGCATTGCTGGTGTCACTTTCCAGAGATGCAATGGCTGCCAGAGGAAACTCATCTGGGGGACGCTTGGCACCTGCATTTTACCATTGCCATTATAGGTCGACCCAGAAGTTGTTCTTTGACTGTAGTATGTGGGTACCACGCATGGAGAAATGGGCAGCCTGCTCTTCTTCATCCCTCTGTCAGCGGCGGCGCTGCCCGCACCCGGGGCTCCAGGGCTCTCCCAGGACCTCACGCCATGCTGCAGGAAGGGCCAAGAGCAAGCAGAGTCCTGTCCCGTGCTCTCCATCCCGCTGGAGATACTGCAAGGAGGCCTCCAGCTTGTGGTCCTCTGGGAGCCACCCCTGCAGGGAGTTTGGAAAGGTGACAATGTGCCGACGGGAACGAATGCTTTAAATGGGAACAAAACGACAGCTCGTGTCTGCATCGTGATGAGGCGCTGTTTGCCGTGCATCAGTGCCAATTGCCAAAACAAGCCTTTCTCCTTTTAATGCTCTTTCAATAAAAATATAAGAGCATGCTCAGGGTAACTACCTGCAGCAGTGTGAGGGGGAGAGGGACTAAACGCAGCGAAAGAAAGCAGGCTATGGTTAACAATGGAGCATTTAGAGAAAACAGAAAAAAGGCAGGCAGATGGCATGAATATTAGTGCATGAAAATGACTAACACTCTGAGAATTTCCCAGTGTACTTCTGACTGGTTTGGGCTTGCTTTTATAATTAATTTATGGAAAGCACCTAAATTGGGAATAAACACAATCTCACAAATCCCTTCTAATCTCTGCCTGTATTTTTGAAACGATACCCTGAAGGTATAGTTTCTTACAATGATTAAACTGTTTTCCTTTTAAGAATTAAAAGGGACTTCTTTCATGCAATTGTGCAGAGCATTAGTGGTCAGGACTGAACTCAGAACTGTTTTAGATGCAATCTATTGTTGGAAATGCCCAGATGGGGGCATTTCCCCACCGGACCGCTAGATGCTAAATCTGCCAATATTTTCATTTTGGATTCATGTATTTTAACGCAAAACATGACCTGGTGTGTTGTCAGCCACCTAATGACTCAGAAGCATTCTGACACTAGCATAAATTTGGAAACTTCCTTTAAAAGAAAAAAAAAAAGTATTTTTCATTAAGTGGCTGCTGCTCTCTGACAATAAAAGCAAAATTCTGTCCCTCACGCAAGATGTGTGAAAGTCCTCAGGGAGGTCGTGCAGCACGAGCAATGGGGGATCTGGACTGCACTGGCGGTTCTTGATCTCTGGGTGCATGAAGGAGCAAGCTGTTCAGTGCAGCTCAGCACATGAGGAGAAGCCTGTAGAGCTACAGGCTTTGCTCCACAGTTGCCACTACCTGTACTTTGGTTCCTGCTGGTCCTCCCAGGGGGCTTCTGCCTGTTGCTGCTGCTGGCGGGGCCACGTGTATCCCTGCGGAGGGGAGAAGCAGAGCAAGAGGCACACAAGCACAGCAGCGCCCTGGGATGCTTTCTGCTGGCTCTGGTGTGATAAGGTTCCCTCGGGACAGCTATGCGCAGCTTGTCACCCGGCCCCTGGGGAGGCGCCTGGCAGCAGAGCCTGCAGGAACACTGTGGGCCCGCAGGCCCCTCTCCGCAGTGCAGGCGCGTGGAGCGGTGGGAGGGCTGGGGAGAGCCAGCTCGCAGGAGGCGCCCCTGGCTGCCTCCTCCTGCCATCCCTCTGTGCCCGTGCACTGGCAGGCGGTGGGAGGACAACCCACGTGTGTGTGGGAGATCCCGACCAGAGAGACCGGAGAGGAGAGGATGGGCACCACCTGTTGCAGCAGTGGCTGCTGACAGCACAGCTCGCTGCCTCTCATGCTCATCTGCAGGGTGGTCCCCGGGCCTTGCCTTTCCTCTGCGCTGCCACATGTTGAGGCTTTGCTGCACCTCTGCCACTTGCCATGACTGCAGTGGCATGTCAGTGGCTCTGGCGTGAGCCAGGAGACCCTGGCCCATTGAAATCTGCTGCTGTGGGCGCAGAGACAGTGCTGCCCGGGGAGGGAGGGTGCGCCACTGAAATTTCGGTGGTGTTCATGGCCGTGGGGCTGGGCTCGGGGAGGGGTCCAGTAGTGAGGGCGTGAAGGTGTGGGAAGGAAACGAGGTTTTTATTACATGGCTTATCGTGTTGCAACATGGAAATCAAGGTAAGAATTACCCAGGGCACAACCTGTCCCTTTGATTTGGCCTTTGCAGCTCAGTCATGCATAGGAGAAGCCTTTTCCTTGTTCCCTCCAGCAGCACCTCCTTGTAATGGCTAATGGGAAAATACCGCAGCAGTGAAAAATTCTCTCACCCTCATAAACACAATGACAAGGCTAAGTGATCTGTCTGCAGCGCGAGCAGGGCGTTTGGGCTGCATGTCTCAGATGAATGCTTCCCATTTTGCGGGCTGTTTGCATGTGCTTTATGAGCTCCAGCAGTAATTCAGGCAACTGCCAGACAGATGACGAGAGGAGACTGGCAGAGGATGCTGTGATGCTGGCTGCCACGGGTGCCGCTGAGGGCGCATGGCTGGGACCATTAACCCCCTGGGGGCAGCCAGCAGCCTGGCCCGGAGGGCGAGCTTTGGCAGCAGCCCCCGAGGCTGCCTGCACAGCAGCACCTCCGTGTACCTGCGCCAGTGCTGGGTAGAGCCCTCATGGTGCTGCTCCCCATGGTGCTGCCCACGCATCCCCTGGGGGCTGCAGCGCCGCCTTGCCAGAGTGGAGGCCAGAACCTGGGTTGGTTTTTGCAAAGCCCACATGGGGTTATTTACTTTTCTCCTGTTGCGGCTATTTGTTCAGTTGCAACCTTCCAAGGGGTCCGCATACTCTGCTTTGCTTAACGGTTCTCTCCTACAGGTAGGATTGCTGGGTTTTAAGATAGTTGTTCTATTCTTTGGGGAAAAAGAAGAGAGAGTGAGAAAGATTGAACGTGATCTTTGTTTTCAGAATATTACTACAGTAATTAAAATGCTTTGGAAGGTGTTCTGTTCCCAGAAGTAATAAATAGTTTTGGCTGTTTTGCCCCATTAATTGCATATTAGTTAAATACGTATTTTTTATAACATGCGTATTCACTCACCTGCTTACCCTGACAGTTAAATGCATATTTAAATATGCATTATACCCTTTAATGCATAGTAATTATTTAGTAGATAGCAAAGATTCTTTCTGAGCAGTCCCTTTCAAGGGAGTAGACGTTTGTGTGCACAGTCGCGCATTGACTCTGGGAGGTAAAACGTGTCAGGTCTGCTGAGGTCACAGGGCATGGCCAGGCTGCGTGCACTGCCTCGGCTTGTGGCACCCTGTCGCAGCCCTGGGGCATGCACGGCATGCCACAGGCACGGACGCGGCACTTGGGGGCTTACGCTGGCCTACTGTCAGCAGTCTTCCCCCTGCACCCCTCCCTCAGTGGCCGCCTTGCCTTTCCCATGCCTGAGGCAGGCGCTCGCAGAGCAAGCACCCCGCTTTTACAAAGGGTCGGGCTCTGGGGGTGAAAGGAAGAGGAAGGATTGGTGGCAGTGCCCCACCGGGTGACCCGGCATGGCGTGGGGCGGGTGACAGACACCTTGCTGGTGCAGCAGTGCTGGGTGGCGGCAGAGGGCAGCAGGTCCTCTTCCCAGGGGACCACGTGCACGTTGTGTGACAGCAAGTGCCGACTGGGAAGCGTCCGGAAAGCTCGCTCAGATTGCTTTTTCTCCTCCAGATCTCAGCAAAAGAGGCCCCAGTTTCAGACGCCTGAGGTCAGCATAGGCTCTGGACTCGGTTACCAGCTTGCCAAAGAGGCAGCTCCTGCTAACCTTAGCTGGGTGCTTTGTGTTGTCAGGTTTTGTAGAAAACATCGATTGCACCCTTTCAATGGCCACAGTCAGCTGGCGTGCCAAGTCAGGAGCTGCCTTGGTGATGCTGATCAGTGTTCAAGAAAAGCTGAAGCCTGCCTCAGTGAGGGGAGCAGGACCACCAGCGTTTGGGACAGGACAGGCCATTACGATGGTTATCATCACCTCCCAGGACTACCTGGTTTTGCTTCTGGACTGTAGTACATGGCAGCAAGAGTTCAGCAGAGTCACCATCTGTTAGGGAGAGTGAAAACATTTTTTGTGAGGTCACTTGACAACTGAGGGGCGCTCTGTGTGTCTGAGAGCTCACCTGCCTTTCTCAAGTACACCCAGATGTTGTCTCCTGCAAAAGGACCCTGATCTCCTACCCCTGCGTTGGGGCAAAACAGCCAGCAGCTCCTGGTGGCTGAACCGGCACCCTATTAAAGACGAAATAATGACCTGGCACAAGCTACACCTCTGCTGTGGACAGGCAGGTGAGCAGTTTGCACCACCGCCCCCAGCGCCTCTGGCACAGGTGGCGTTCTGGGCAGACCTCTTCCCTCCTGCCTCGCTTCCTCTTGCTGCTGCTTCCGGCCATTTCCTGAGCTGCACCAGCTGCCCGGGCAAGATCCCTGCTGGGGATTGCCTTGAGAACAGCACCGAGCTCCCCATGCAGCCACCTGCAGCCAGACCACGGCATTCAGCACAGGTGCAGCAGACCAGGGGCAAAGCCAAGCTGCTCCCTGGACTGACTGTCCCTTGCCCCCCCCATCTTGGGCCACTGTGGCTGCAGTGAGTATGAACAGGGCAACCAGCATGCACACATCAACCTCTGCAGATGCTGCACCTTGCCCTCCTGGGACCTAACTGCACCCCAGTACCAGGGGCAGGGCAGGAGGGCATTTATCTCTCCCCAGCCAGAGCTGGGTACTGCGGGATGCTTTCAGTGGCACCACACGTTCAGAAGTGGAGCTGTGTGGGGTGATAAGCGTGCTCCCATCCCTCTGGGGGAGACCCGGACCTCAGAGCACTGCCGCTGTGATTGCCTCCTCCTTGGCAGTGCCTCCCTCCATGCAGGTGGCTGCCAGCCGTTGCACAAGACCAGCAGCCCCTGCTCTGCAGCTGTGCCCTGCTGGTGCTGCTCTCCAGCCCTCACACCCTCCCTGTGGTGTTCTGCTTTTGAGACAGCAAGACTGCAAGGAAAGGGATTCACATCCTTTGCCTGGAGTGGTCCTGGGCCACCTTTTGTGGACCCAGATGGGAGGGGGTTCCAGCCCCATGCATGGGGTCCTTCCAGCAGGAAGTCTGCTTGTGCTGGCCACATCCTTGCCGCAGCCATTGGTCTCGGGTGGGACCACTCCGTGAACAGGAGTCGAGGGCGCAGTGTGGCACCAGACCTGTTCCTGACTGGATGCCCCTTGGCAGTGCCGTGGCTGCACCCCCCCTCCCTGAGAGCTGCGGCTGGCCCCAGTGGCATTGCTGCTCCAACATGGCCATGTTTCCAGTGATGGGTCCGGCTGCAGTCTTCTTAGGAACAATGCGCTCCTACTGTATGGTACCAGATTGTACATCAAAACTATTATTTCCAACATCTCTGGCTTAATTGTAAAACTATAATACAAATGACATTGGGGGTTTGCTGGAGTTAAATTTTAATAGCAAGCCAGCACCCTTTTAATGACATTTTATATATTTAAATTGGGCATGATCCCTTTGGGAACCGTAATTTTATTCATGGAGATTATGTCTAATTTGAATATAAAAACACCACTAAAAAGATACTGGATTTGCTATTTTTCACTTGCAGGAGCTCCGGAGTCCAATCTTCCCAACTGACTGGGCTTTGGTGGATTAAAAAAAACCAACAAAAACCCCCCAACTTCCATCCAGCAAAGTGAGGTATAGAAATCTGTGTGTGTACAACTGCCACCACCCCAGCCGGTCCAGCTCGGCTCCCCAGCTGGCTCCGAGGCTCAGTGATGAGCACCGCATCCAGCCCCCCGCTGCAGCCGTGGCCGCTGCCTGCCCCTCACTGGCTGTGGCGCTGGGCATGGAGGGATGAGGGACAGGAAGCCACGGGGCAGCCACCCGGGACAGCTGATGGCTGTTGCCGTGGCCAGAGGGTTACACCTCTGGAGGCAGCTCTGCCAAGCCAGCTGGCCCCATCCCTGGCACGGACCCTGCTCACCTGGCGCAGCTGCGCTGGGTGTCTGACGGAGCTGCTGGGGATGGTGACCGCCTCTGGTGCTGCTGCAGTCTTTCCCGCTTCCTGTGCTGGAGCTGGCCAGAGCCTCCAAACTTCAGCACCAAATTCCTGTGACTTCTGTCAAATTGGCAGATAGTTTGGTCGGGGTGGGTCCTTGCCCCACCAAGGACAGGACAGGGCCCAGCCGACTCTGTACTTTGGTGACAGCAGTCCTGCTTCTCTGTTCTTGTGACAACCAAGTTAAAGATGGACAGCCTACAGGCAAAGCTCCTTGGGGGAATGTCACCAACCCACACTCGCTGTCTGCTGTGCGTGAGGGACCCTTGGTGGTTCGTGCCACTCTTGAGAGCAAAGGACACTTGCACACAACCAGCGCTGAGAGGCTGGCTCACAAGGGCACTGGGATGGCTCCGGCTGCTGGCTCGTGCAGAGGCCAGATGTCCTTAGCAGGGAGGATGCTGAGCAGAAAAGTGCCAACTTTGTAAGAAACACGCTCGAGTCCTCTCTGTCGGGGCAGCCGGCTGGGGGGTTGGGGCCATTTCGGTGCGCACCTCTGTTCTGGCTGTACCTTGCTGTGCAGAGCATATGCCCACTCCATGTGGTGTTGCAGGAGGAAGACAGCTGGTGGGCAGTTGAGACCTGCAGATGAAAAATAGCTCTGCTTCCACCTGGGGACGGGAATAAAACTGCCAGGGTTGCAAAACCCCTTAGCTCATTGGGGGAGTGGGAAGGGAGACCTGGCGTGCTGGTGGGCCTGTGCAGGAGAAGCAGGTGCTGGTGAGGACCTGGAGGATGCACTGCTGGCCGTGGTGGGCCGCTTAAGCAGGCTGAGTTAGTCAGCACATGGGACTGTGTGCAACCCTCCCTGGCCACAAGCCGTACCCTTCAGCACAGCGGAGCCGATAACGGCGCTGACACTGATGTGTGCCTGCACAAAGCTGCAGCCTCATCTCCGAGACAGGATAAACTGTTTGGCCTTTGGACAAGATTATTTCTGTTCAGAACAGGATTGTTATCACTTAATTGAAAATAATTATCCAATGCAAATTGGCTTCAAGTTGGCAGGCTGAGTTGAGAAGACGGCGCATTTCCAAGCTGTCCTGAGGAGAGCTGAGCACGGTGGCAGGGTGAGAGGCTGGGACTGTCCGCAGGGCTGAGGGAGGATACTGGGGAGGCAGGCATTCCCTCTGCATCACCCACACCCCGCAAGGAAAATGGGGGAGCCCATCCTCCCCGCCTGGTGCTTTCAAGCACTGGAGCCATCCAGTTTGCCTTTCCAAAGCTCGGACAAGCTTTGAATCTCTCCTGAGAGTGGGAAGCATCAATCCATCAGCAGGCAGCCCCAGACAGTACCACCCTGCTTCCGTCTCTGGCATCAGCTGCAGCCAGCAGACAACATGGGTGCAAACGAGACGAGATGCAACTTTGACCCAGGGCTGGCTCAGAGCTGCGCACCACTGTCAACGCGCTGGGCACTGCAGTAGTCTGACACGTCATTTGGTGAAAGAGTGCTGGAGAAGGCCACGGTACCTACACAGCCACCACGAAGGCGGTGGGAGCGTTGGCACTGGAACCAGCTGCTTGAGAGACCTCTGCTCAAGTGTAATGGGGAAGGTGTTCACGAGCCCATACCCTATCCTGGGGAGTCTGCACCTGGGATTTCTTCACATGAAGGATGCAGCTCTCTTGCTGCTGTTGATCAGGATAGCTACAGTCACGTCCAAGGGATGGAGACAACTGGTGCCATAGAGGGGCTGGGCCACAGCCGGGACGTGGAAATCTTCGAAGAACCAGGCAGGAACAGACCCTCTGGTGCTCTGACCCAAGGCCCTGACCTAAGCCTTGGCTGGGCTTGTGCCTCTTCTACTGAACCTGTTCTTGCTACGCACAAGCAGCCCATCATTCAAAACGTCACCTGTGTCAGCATGTTCTCGCTGGTAAACTTCTTCTAAGGAGAACCAGAGATCCCTACGTGTCTCTGTGAGATTTCCCCCAACCCAACCCCCTCAACACCTGCTGAACCTTCCACTTTCGGGGTCCCTGTGGCCACCCTTGTCTGCAGGCTCCATGGGCCACGGTCAGCCTGAGAAGGGGGATCTGCCAGGGAAGACCCTGCCTGGTGGAGATCACCTGGGGACTTGTCCTACCCTGAGTGAACGTGGGTGCGTGTCTGGTGAGGAGCCTTTGGGCTTTTGTTATGACACAGTGGTGCTCTCCCTGTCTGTCTACCACAGGGAAAGCCAGTGGGGCCAGCCAGAGCCCCCGGAAAGGCGCAGGAACTCTGGTTGTCTGAGGCCATGTGCACCAGCAGGGACAAGCAGTGGTGAGCAGACCCAGGGGCAGAGCCCGGTTCTTCAGCTTCCCCTTCAAAGGGAAATGCAGAATCACCCACCTCATCAGCTTCCTGCTCCTGTTCCCTGTCCTGTTTCTCATGTACAGGTGTATGAGCAGGCACAACCTGCCCCCGCCCTCCCCCCCCCGCAGGGCGGGCCAGCAGAGGAAAGCAGCGGCAGATGATGGCTCAGACACGGCATCAGCCAAATCCAGCTGGTGTCTGCATGTCCACGCCACTGTCCTGCCAGCAAGGACCCGCACCCACGGTCCAGGGGCTCTCCATGGCCATTCTGCCCTTGGCGTTTTCTCCTCTCCCTTTTTTTTCTGCCTCAACAGGTTTGGATTGGACAAGACCTTCCTGAATGTACACAATGCCTCTGCTAGTGCACAAATACATGAGAGAATACTGAGTTTCCACAACAGTTTTTATATGATTTGACCGGACTGGTACAAGATTAATTAAAAACCCCAATGTTTAAATGCAGTTTCATCAGAAAAAGTGTAAAATGCTTCTGCAAGAATCTCTGTCAGGACTTTTCAAAGATAGTGTACTTTACTTGGCAAAGCACAATTAGACACAGTCAAATATTGTCCTGGTTAAAGACTATTAATTTTCCTTACATTTGTCATGAATTAATTTTTTCTGGCTATATCAACAGTGTTTCCTTTATAAATACAACTGGCTCCTTTACATTGAAAAATTAAATTTGCTTTGATAATGAACTGAGGTGCTAATAATCGTTTTGCAATGCAAAGAAGTGTAATTACTGGCTGCCGTGCCATGCAGTGCCACAGTCAGTTGTAACTGTCTGAAAGTCTGCATCGGTACCGGTGGACACAGTGAAGACAGTCAAGAGTCACTCAGGGTTGCAGAGACAAAACCTGCACTGGCTGGAGAGCAGAGCAGAGCAGTGCCGTGGGGTTGTGAGTGCTCGGTTGGTCCCCTCTGCCGGTGCAGCTGGGCAGGGCCTGGTGGAGCTGTGGGGCTGTGCCAGGTGTCCTGTGAGCTGGACACTGCTTTGCCACAGTTGCCCACCCAGGACGCTGCAGGCTCACCTTGATTTCCATCTTTGCAGCAGTGCTCCCACATGCTGCTGCGGTGCCAGTGGCTTGTCCCTGCGAGCACACTGCTGTCCTGCCGCCACTGCCATTACACAGCTGCCCCACTCCCCTCCTGTGGTGTCTGGCTCTCCCACCATCACCTGGGAGCACAGCCAACGGCCAGGCAACTGTTTGTGCTGCTGGCTGCTGTCAGCAGGGGCTGCACAGCTGCTGGCGTGAATTCCTGTACCCAAAAGGCTTGGAAAAACTATGCCAAGGCGATGAGGCTTTCTTTCCCTCTCCGGGATGCCCTCATCCACGCCAGCTGCAAGGAGCAGAAGGGACATGCAGCTGCCAGCTTGCGCCTCCTTGCCTCAAACTTCGGCCCAGAGGGAGGATGGAAGCAGGACTGAAAGCAATAGCTCTTCAGGCCCCCGTGCTCCTCTGAGATACTTCTACCTGTCACGGCACGCACAGGTTGGGCATTAGTCTAAACTCCTTTGGCTTTCTCTCACCCGTGTAGACGACAGAAAAGCAGAGGACTTTAGGTACCAAATCAGCGCACTAAAGATGATGATGAGGGGTACGATCTGTGTACAACATCCACTTTAGGTACTGCTTCCTACCTTTAACTGAGGTAGTTTTGCTAAAATATTTTAAAAGTTAAAAAAAGCTCAGAACGTGTGAGTGTGCGTATTTTTAAAAATATATTGTTTTTATAGCTTGGTGTGGACTTTGTTCTTTTGTTGAAAGTAAATAATTAAAGGAAAAATTATAAGACAAAATGAAAAACCATGGTGCATAGAAAATCCACCAGGAGTTCAACAGAAACCTCTTAACACACAAGCTAAGAGGAGGAGGAGGAGAAGGATAAAGCTTTGCTTGGTCTGCTTCAGCGTGTGCTGAATTTCCCATACAGCAGGGTTCTTAGAGCTTATGTTCTGCCTAAGCCCTAAAGAAGAGGATAAAAATGAATTTTTGCAGGACCTAGTGATTAGGAAGTCATAATGCTGGAGACAGGCTTTCATGGCAATGTTAGTCCTCCTGCTCCAGCATTGCTTTAGAAAATGCACTGACATTTCAGCAGTAGCGATCCACAGAGCGCCTCATCCATGTGGGCAACGTCCCTCACTCATGCTTCATTAGCCTGATATATTTTTTTGCCTTATTTAATAACTCTTGCCGAGCAAGAGATTCCCTCCTGGAGAACACCTGAGAAGGCTTGTGCCACGACACTGAGAAAGGGGACAGGACTTAATCCAGACTTAGCATTTCAATTCACTGCTCAAATCATCTTCCAAACTGATGCGCATAGTGTGAGCCAAATTCAACCCCATTTCCACCAGGAGAAGTCTTTTTGCGGATGCTGGATCATGCCCTTTGCACCTCCGCTAGTGAGCGGGTGGTAGGGCTATTTGCGAGAGCACCTGTGAGGAGTGGGTGAGGAAGAAGAAATCGCTTCACAAAAGCAAACCCAGCTCTGCGAAGGGGCCAGCATCTGGTGGGGGTTGGTGACTCGCTGGCAGAAGAATGCAGTCCTGCCTAAAAGGTGCTTCTGAAACAAGGGCTGGGTCTGGTCCCGAGCTGCTGGGGAAGCAAAATGACAGGAGATAAAGAGAGTTAATTTTGTCCCGCTCTCTGCAGGCACCACAGCTGCAATTACACTCACTGCTTGCTGTGATCAGCTCAACAGCTCGTCCACGGGATCTTGACCCTGACCGTGCTGCCTCTGGGGGAGGAGCAGGGATCCGTACCCTCATGGGACAAACCCACCACAGCAAATCCACTTCTTGCCCCACAGGCGAGAAAACAGTCCCAAAACAGGGTGGGTTCCAGCCCTTCTGCTGCGCTCTGGCAGGAAGTAACCACAGCTGCCTCCCTGCACAGACTCGGCCTCCGGCTGCTCCTACAGCAGAGAGCAGCATCCTCCACGCCCCCGCCAGCTCCCAGGCGAGCGCCATGGCCGGGCATGTGCCCTCCTGCAGCCCAGCTTGGCGGTGCAATGCCACCCCACTAGTCCTGCCCATCTGCCTGCCACGGCTCCTTCCCTGCCGTCACCTCTGCCAGGACGGACAACATCTACCCGCGGTGGCAAACACAGGCGCTGGAGCCTGAGCCCGTGCTTCCACACTTGCAATACGTGGGGTGGGAATGTGTGGGCCTCCTGCTGTGGGTGGAGGCTGCTCAGGCTACCGGTGGCCATGGGGGGACATGAGGTCCTGCATGCCCAGCAGAGACCAGTGGTGGCACTCCTCTTACCAACTGAGACCGGGGCTGCTGCCTTAAAACAAGATTAATTGTTTGTCAGACAAATCAGCCTTAGGATTTGCAGAGTGGGGAGGTAACGGTGTCCTCTGAGCTGTGGTTAAGGAAGAAGGCCAAAGCCAGTGAGCTCCATTGCAAAGCACAGCAAATCAAATCCCATTCATGCTCTGAAAACGACTTACAGCAAGAGACTACTTCTTGGCACAGACCAAGGGCTGAAAGCTCCACGTTCTCTGCCAAGCCTGCCAAGCCAGCAGTGTAGCTGCAGCTCCTTGCCAGAGAGGGAAGGATGATGGTTTTAGGAGAGATGTGGGCCACACCAGCGCTCAGCTCCTGGCTATGCGGCAGGTCTTAGGCTTATGTGTCTGGGCTTTGGCTACACACCAACAAAATCGGGAGATAATCGCTCCTTCTTCAGTCCACCAGCCTGTACGTCCTCAACACCAGGACACCCCACTTCACCTGCTCCCACTGCAGCCTCTTGCCTGGGCAGCACTGGGACATGGCTCCATACTGTGGTGCCCTGATACCACAGGGAGCTCAGGAACCAACGTTTTGCTGCAGGGCCCTCCTGGGGCAAACAACTTCACCGGCTTGCTGGCAAACTGGGTGTCAGCCTGGAGAGTTGTAGGGTCCAAGACAGACTACCTAGCACTGACGCCGGAGGAACGGTGCCAGCCTGGAGCAGGTAGCACACCCTGGTCAGACGAGTGCGGGACCCCACACCTTGGTGGCAGAGTCGTCTGATGGGGGAAGCCCCGAATTTTGGCCCTGCCATCAGCAGGATGCTGCTCATGCCTGGTGCGTTCCTGATGATCTGGCTGGAGACCTGCACAGCGTTGGCAACATGGGAGCAGATCACCTTTCTGCCATGGGTTTCAGAGCTCTCCTTTGGGGCTCTGTGCGAGGGCTCCAGGCCCGGATGCAGCCACAGTGCCCCAGGCATCACCGGCTGCATGGGGGCGTGTGGGGCAGCTCTTGGCATCTGAAACGCTGGTCACTGCTCCCAGCGGCACGGTAGAGTGTGGCCATGTAGCTCAGACACGCTTGGTTAAATGACTTTCCCATCAGATTCTACTGTAGCTCATGCCGAGAGAGAGAGAGAGATATCGATATTTTTAGGCAGACTTTAGGGAAAAGAGAGCTTCAAGGAGGAGCCAGCCCTCTGTTCCACTGTGTTCCAAGGACATGTTTAATTCCTTTCCAGTGCACGCTGGTATGCTGCAGAGATGTACACCTTAAATCACAGTATTCCTTCCTTCCTCAACCCTGCTGTGTAGTAGCTGCAACAAATGATAGACCAAATAATACTCTCTTTTCCCCTCTTCACTCCTGGGACAACTGCCCCCATTATCAAACAAGACTCTGACCTTTTGATCCATCCATCTTGTCCCCTCCACAGAGTCTGGGCTGAGCTACGGCCCTTTATTTATTCACGCAATGTAGGTTTCCTCATGCTGCTTCACCAGTGCACATCAACTGTGACCTTGAGACACTATCCTCTCCTGGGATAAGCATGTTTTTCAGTCCCAGGCATCTCTGGAGTAAAGACTGACAGTTCTTCAAAGGAGGAGGAGGAAAGCAGGTGGGAGGAATGACAGGCTGAAGTACATTTTGGCTTAATAGGATAAAATAGAGCTCGATGAAAGTAACTCAGTCTGCAAGTCTGGTCCAGAACAGGATTTTAATGCAGTGCTTTCCTTTAACTAATACCTAATGTGGTGGTATTTTTGCTGGTAGAAAATGCATCAACCCTTTTTGCCATTTTCCTTATCCTGTCCTTCTCATCTAATGCAAAAACATCGCCAACTGTATTATTTCTGCACTAAGTTCTGTAAAAATCAGCTTCTAGACAGAAGCCTTACTGGTAGTGCTGGGAGGCACTGGTTACCAGTGACAGCCTGCTGGTGCCAGATGCAGCCCGTTTCCTTTCAAGCGGCCCAAGAAAGAGACCCGTGAGTGGAGCCCACCGCATGGGCACACAGACCAGATGCTTGGTTTCACTTCCGCAGCAGGTAGAGATGATTTCCAGACTGGTCCATGTGGAGTTTAATGATTTTGGGGGAAAAGGTTTACTGACTCGGTGTACACTGTGGGACTCCATCTCCAGGGCTGGAAATGTGTCTGCAAATGAGGGTCTTGCTACAGCCCTGCTGGCTGGAAAGAGACAAATCCTTGTTGTCTCGCTGCACCTTGCTGCTCCCAGGTGCAAAAAGGCTCCAGCACGTGGTCTGAGGGAAGGTTTTGAACCTGGAGTGGAGTATGCTGGTTGTGAGATGTGGGACACTGAGTACTACCCTGGCCTGGGGAGCAATTGCTGAAGACAGGGCAGTCCCACGCAGCTGGTGGGATGTAAGAATCTTGGTTCTCCTGCTCTCCATTCCAGCAGTGCCTGGCCATGGGCATGCTTGCCCTCACTCTGCCCAACAGCAGCTCAGGGCACTGCTGCTTACACGGAAGGGAGGGCAGGACCAGCCTGCTGAGAGACCACTGAAGAACGGGACCTCAGCAGTCCATCCACTCATTGGCTCGCTCAACCATCTCTCGCATCTCCGGCAGATGTTTGTTCAACTCTTCCCTGAAACCTGCCAGCAAAACTGCACACTCTCCTCAGACGACATGCTGCGGCCCCCTGTCACCTTCACCATTTTAAGGTCTTTTTTCTTGGTGTCTCAGCTACACCGTCCCTGCTGTTCTTTAAGCATGTGCTTTGTTGGCCTACTCACCCCCATATTAAGAACAGCCATTTTCCTTCATACCTTATTTACCCAGCTGTTTTTCTCTAGAAAAAACCAGCCTCATTCATGTCAGTCTTTCCTTGCCAGCTGCATTATCTGGACCCTCTGATTCTTCTCCGAATTCTCTGGTGGGCCCCCTAGAGCAGATTCACTCTATCTTGCTGTGCAAAGCCTGACATAGGTCAGTATTTGAGCTGATGTCTTAACCTGCCATGACCTAAGTGGACTTGTGGCTACTGCTCCAGTTTGGATATGTTGCTATAGTATCTTGTTTCTTTTACCACAGCTTTGCTGCCTTGTGTTCAGCTTGGGAGCTGCACAGCAACACTGCTCCCCAGTCTGTCAGATCCTGGCCTTCACCTGCAAGATTGCTAGAAGTTGTGCCTTCATCCAGCTCCCATCTGCTTCCAAATGTTGCTGGTTTATCTTTTTCTCTTCCCATCGTCCCAAACACCCCACTTTCTCTGTACCTTTACTCACTGTCTTGCAACCACAAGCAACAGACATCTATCAGAGCAAAAGCCAGGTTAGATATCCGCAGGACTGGGCAGCTGCAGTACTCAGAGGGAACGCCAGGGACATTTCCACCACAAACGTATCACCTGGTGCTTTTAACAGTCACTGCCAATGACAGGCAGAAGCCACAATCTACAGCCAGGCTTCTGTGGGTTTCACCCAAGCACTTGTATAAGTTACACACCTTGCCTAGACTTTCCACCATTAGCTTCCCATGACAAGGCAGGCTTTACTCACCAGCACATAACTGGTTTTGAAAAATTCCATAGAAGAGTCCAAGGTGAAATATTGTTGGCTGAAGCCACTGAGCATCAGAGAAACAACTTGGGACTCCTGGCTGGCTTCACTCCTGCCACAGTGGCCAGGTACCTTATCTTTAGAGGAGGAGTTAGGAAAAACTCTGACTCGCTCCACATCTGACCACCATTTGACATTGCACACGGGCAACGTAAGGGCATCTGCACCTCTTATGCACAGGGGCTACGCCACTGCCCCTGAGCTGGTGTATCGGTCTACAGCAGCCTCACTAGCATGGCAATACTAATATTGATAGACTTTCTTTTGTTGAGCAATTTCAGCGCATAGCATTTTCCCACTACCAATGTCGCCTCTCACATTGGCTAGGCTGCTAAATAATGCATCATCACATAAAGCCATTGCATAATGCCTGGAGTAAATTGCACTTTTTATCTCCTTGCAGGTTCCATTGAAAACGAGGAAGAGAATGGTGGAATAAAGGCAGTCAGAGGTAGAGACTCTGAGGAGGTCTCCGTGGGGAACCTCTCCAGAGCATGCTACCCTGGTGGCCATCAGAATAATGCTTTCCGGGCCTTCACATCTAAGAGCGTGTGTCATTTCTTTTATGGCACACCACATGGCACCCATAAAACACCTCACAAACAGACTGGCAGCTCAGAGGGATCTCTCGTTAGATGCTATTGCAGTTCACAGTTTTCTCCTTGGCCTCTTGGACATTGTTGAAGACACAGCTGCTTCAGTTTTCGGGGAGTGAAGCAGAAAACTACCTGCTTTTGATGTTCTTCAGTAAATGAGAGGCATGGAGGATCTTAAAACTCCCCAGAGCATGGACCGGTCCTTACCGCACTATCGTACAGTGAAGAGAATGGTGAGGCCACAATTTCACTGAGTNCCCCCCCAACTTACTGAATATTAGCTTGAAAAACAGTGGGGAAAAGTGTTCTGGGAGGCAAGATTCTCTAACATCTGCCTAACCACAGGTTAGGGGTGTTGTCCATTCCCTATTTTTATACTTATGTGCTTTCTAGTTATCCCTGGAGGTAAAACAGCCACTAGGAGGCAATCCTCTGAGAGCAGTCACACAGTCACTGTTTGAGGGCAGAAATTTTCCATGCCTGCACACTATCCATATACAGTTGGTACTGGCTTATTACATACCCCCAGACAGTGGTAATTCCTGACATCTGAGCCATCTGTCTCTTGCAGATGGAGAATCTGGTCCCTTTGGGAATCCCCTTCATCATAACAGTTCTGTCCAAGGAAGTGTTAGGGGACACAAGAGCAAGAATGCAGTCTCCTGAGCTCTTGGTGGCTCTTTAAAGAAGGGTGCAGCTCCTGGGGAAGAGATGTACTCACCTTGTGACAACTTAGCTGGCCACATGACGAAACCGATGCATCAGAAAAGTTGATCTCAAGACTGAATTTAAACAACCCTCCATCCCTGTCTACCAGTCTACATGCTGGTTCAGCTAAAGGCTGCTGCAGACTTTTGTTCAAATAGAACCAGGTATTGATAAACAGAAAGGGATGGAAAGCACAGCACATGGAAAAAAGACGAGTTTCAATGTTAGGGACAAGACTTTTCAGAGGCGGAATTTTTTTTTTTTTTTATTAGGGCTAAAAGTGATTTGCTTTTTCAATATCATCAGGAACGTTTCAATCAAGTAATCAATGAAGTTAAGCAAAAATGAATTTCAGTTGCCAACAGGACGCACTTCAGCAGAACTGGGCATTAGGTTCTTAAGTATTATGTAGGTGTAGCTCTACTCCAAACACCTCTGAGATGAGGTGATACAGTCACTAAAATACCAGCGTTCTCACTGGCGACCTTACCAAACAAAAAGCTGATGAATTTACGGAGTACCAGCATGGAATACTACTGCCAGAATGATTATCCTGAAATTTTTTTAGTGTGCCCATTTCCCCTCCTCAGATATCCCTGCATTAGCACAGGTTACAAATACTTTTTAATTTTAAAACAACCGTAACCAAAGGCCTGTTTCTTACTAAGAATTAAGAGAGGACATGTACCTTTATGAAATTGTGCTGTTAGTTACTATCAATTGCTTAGCAAAAGGAGTGGTATAGTATAGAGTAGGTCATGAATCAGTAGAGGATAGAGAATTTCCTTTTCAAAACCAGAAAATCTCTTGCCAGAGGTGATGTAGTTTCAGCTCAGGAAAGAGAAGCAGACACTGGTTTTAATTATGCTTGCTAAGGCAAGAAAATATAGAACCTACATTTTTTTATATCCCTCATGTAAAGTTTTATTTGGGTTGTTCCTGTGATGAAGCATTTATTCTTACAAAGCTTTTAACAACACACTTGTTTAATTCCAGTGTACAAAAATAACTGTATTTAAAAAAATTATTAAATTTTAGCACAGTATGTCTGGAAGCAAATACATTTTTCATACTCTGCTATCTTTTCTCCAGAAACAACTTTCACATCAAGGGGAACAAGGACATATTTAATTCAAGATGTAAACTCTGTTCCATTTCTCAGCTGCTTTCTCCTGCCATGCTAGCTAGTTGGCAAAGACAGGGAATGGGCTCGCACAGGGCTTGCCTGCGTTCAGCACCGAAAGCCGTGACACTGAGGGTGATGGATCCACGACACCACATTGGAGCGCAAGGTGGGAGACTGTCAAGTCCAAAAGTGCAAGGCAACGACTTCACAGCACCTTCCAGGAGGTACAGAAGTGAAAAAGTACGCAGCTGCACTCTGGAGAGGATTGAGCGGCTGCAGGAAACGTGCTTTACATCCATGTCCCTGGCCTCCAGCCCGACTCCTCCCAACGTGAGAGTCTCTCCAGTGTCAGCTCCAAAGGCATCGTGCTCCCTAGCAGCAGATCCTGCTCCGACAGGCAGAGCAACATCTCACCAGTGAAGAAACAAAACCTACCAAACCCAGCGTGGCCCCTTCCCCTCCCTGCTCCCCGCCCCAAGCAAAGAAAATAAACTTACAGCCTATTCTGGGACTGCTGAAAAGTACAGCCATTCCAGGCACGAGCACTGAGTCCTGCCTGTCAAGCGGACAGTTCACGACAGACAGAGCACTGCCTTTCGGGAACAGAGATGGACGTTAGATGTGTGACCGGTGCCTGGGCATGCCCGCCCGGGTTCAGGGACGGACTCAAATTCAGTGTGCTAAGAGAGGGACAAAAATAAACAGAAGGCAGAGCCGGAGCCAGTAAATGCCGGTGTTACCTATCCACTTCCTCATCACCAGGATTTCTGTTTGGACTTCTTCCTCCTCTGTTTTATGAGGAATAAATTCTCATTGAGATCAGGACTAGCGTCTTTCTGCTCTTTCCATTTCTTCTTCCTCTTAGCACCTTCCAGAGGCTCCTGTACATACCCAGTCTTGCTGCTGGAGAATGCCTGGAAAATGGACTTCTGACAGATTTTGCTGCCCTTACATGCCTGCCTTTTACACCCTCTAGGGAAGCCCTCCTCCATCATGTGGCCAATTTCAACATCACTTCTGTGTTTCTCTTGTCTGGGTTTCTCTCCCCAGGACATCTTCACCTTTTTGTGACACTCGCCATCTTTGTTCTGTTTCCCATGTTCTTTCCAAGGCTTGCTCTTTTTCTTATGGCTGTGCCCATCATGTTTTTCTTCCTGCCATGGTGTCTCTGACTGTTCTGGCAGAAGGCCGGCTTCCTGTAGTTCTGTAAAACAGAGCAGTTTATTTCAATACGCACGCAGAAAACCTAAAACCTGGTGCCCAAGCCATCACAGCTTTCCTTATGTATGAAGTTAGTTAGGAAGAAATCTATCCCTGATAGATTTTTTCATAGTGTTTTTTTCTGTCAACAGCCTAGAATCTTAACAAATTACAGTTTAATCCTCTTCCTGTTAGTTTATAGCATTTTTAATGTCAGTGAATTTTTTAGAATTAAAACATCTGACAACATCCACCTAGTGGCTTTGACACAATGAATTTCCCTGATAGACACAGATGAATAAAGTCACAAATCTTTTACTACCGTTAGACTACCTGTTCAAATCCCTATAGCTTTTCCCAACACATGAAAATAATCCCACAGTATTTCTAAAAGCAGCAAGCACAGAATACAGTATTTCAAAGAACTGAAAGGCAGGAGGGATCTCCCAAAACATACTGTACCTGCAACCTTTCTTTTTAATCTGTTTGCTCTTCTCTTGATATCATATTCATCATCGTAGTAGTAGATGAATGGACAAGTAGGGAACATGCTCCCATGCATCCGCTTTTCTGAGCACTCCTGCAAAACACATTTCAAGTCACTAGATGTGGCTGATTTGCAATTCTTCTGGAAGGGAAATAGGTCAGATTCTGCAGGTGCTGGTCTGTATCTGTGGAGGATGTGGCCAGCAATTCTTTAAACACTGATAAGTTTATTACCACCCAATAAGTCTTGTTGTGGACACAGAAAAACATGCATTACATGAGCCAAGCTGCAGTCCCCTCACAGCAAATGGAAGGAATCCTGTGTCTTCCCGCAATTACTACACATCTGTAGCACTGACAGAGGCAGAGGACTAGAAGCAGGTGAGCACTAGGTAAATATGAGTCTAATTGCAAAAGGAGCTGTTGGATCTGGGGAACAGGGCTGTCCTGCCTGCAGCCGGGCCAGGTCCCCCCACCACCTGCTTTTGCTGCTTCTCGCTGCCACCTCTGGTCTCCAAGCAGAACCACATGCCTGGCCTCCTCGAAAGACAAATACTTCAAATTGTAGGGGAGCTCTTTTAACCTGGATCATTTGGGGTGAAAGTATGTGCAGAAATGTGGCAAACTCAAAGGGTGGGGTGGGCTGAGGGAAGAAGCGAGCAGCGATGAGGAGCCAGGGGCAGCATCCTCCCCACACAGTCCATCTGCAGCCAGAACAGTGTGTCTGACCGTATGCAGTTTTCTCGCAGGTACAAAACAAAAGCAAATCCTGCAGGAGACTGCTGTGCAAGCACATCAAATTGCAGGGAAGAGGAAGAGAGCCCAGAACAGTTGGCTGAGGTGAGGAAGGGGCTGGCTCTTGCATCATGTGCATGTCAGCCTATTTCCCAAACACTTAATTCAGGAATGCAGATTTTTTTCACTGAAACTTCACAAAGTTTCAGCAGTGTCTTGTGAGCCAGGCTAACTGGAATGCTTCCCATGATTCTATCTGTTTTTCAGGGTACCATGTGATATTAACTGATGCTTTCTTCTACTTGTAAATTGCTTGTTAACTGTTGTGCTTTGCAACATCATCTTTCTATTTCTTGGACTCTGCCCAAATCTAATGAGCTCTGGGCCTTGCTGTTCTCAAGAAACTGTCAGGAGCTTTCGCTCCCCATGATGTCTCCACCGCAAGCAAAGCAGCATTCCTTCTTGCATTTGCTATTTTTACCACTCAGTGCCAACTCTAGCACCCCCTTTCCCTGTGTGTCCTCCTGCCTCCTACCCTCTCTTTTTTAAAGGCAGAATACATCAAAGATGCATTTCAGATGTATTTCATATTTCTCAGCTTGTATTTGGTCTTTGCTTGGCTGAAATTAAATGAAGAATCAGGTTATTCTCTGTGGTGTCCTCCAAAAGGGTACTGTTAGGTTGTGTGACAATTGGCTCCTCTCTACATGCACAGAGGACCGTGGACGAGCAATGGCAGCTCATAGCTGGAGTCTATCCAAGTCTGAGGGCTCAGCCTTACCCCACTGTGACATCAGGCTGAAAGGGACCTACGAGGGGGCATGTGAGTCCATCCATCGCCTGAGGCCGTTCTGAGTAGCTATTCATCTAACATATGCATATCCTGGAAGACAGACCGGATTTCACACTGAACATCTTGAACAGCCAGCTATTGCCCCACACAGAAACCTCTTCTCTCACCTTTCCCAGGACCTCTACCTACCTCCCTCAGATTTAAGAAGAGAGAAAAGCATAACAGAGAAACAACACTTCAAATACCTGTGTTTCACATGAGTGAAACCTAAGAGTGGCCTTTAGGCAGGGCACAAAGCTGCCTGCCTATCTGGAACAAATGAAAGAAAATATTATCCCTAAACGTTGCCAAAGAGGTTACTGAAAACAACACAGATTGGCTTTACACAGGAGTATGCAAAGACACATTCATCTTTCTGTGATACCTGTGAAATGTACTGCTCGAGATCCTGCATCAAATCTAGGGCTTGCTCTGCAGGCATGTGGCCCGTTCATTATTTTTCTTTTGTTAATACGCTGACAGAGAAGCCTTAGTGAATGAAATGCACATGCCACCCAGATTGGCACTCCTCTTTTTCTCTTTCTCTCCCCTGCGTTGATAAATCAGCTCAGCAATGTCCTACATGCATTTGGCTATATCCTTCCCTCTCAAGTAAGCTGCCACTGCTGCCATACACCGTGTACTGTTAAATACTCTTGGGACAGTCTTCAGCACTGGAGGTATCGTATGGAGGATGGAAAGCAGAGCCTGCTACCAACCTGCAGGAGGAATTTTCTGTGTGATTGGCATACGGTGATGTGAATGCAAGGCACATCTGCAGATACCGAACAGTTCCTTACCCCTGCTGCTTTTAGAACTTGCTGCAGCCTGAGTAATGCAGTGGGCTGTCCCTCATTAATTTGCCCTCCCTCGTAACCTTCCTACAGGGATGCCCCTTAAAATGAGCACATCTTTGTTATAGACCCTAAGAGACAATGTTTTGAATGTGTGGACTGCTACAAAATGAACTATGATGTGAAGTCTACTGAAGAAAATAAGATTTCTTGTCTTTATTAAATCCTTAGTTTACATAAAAATATGACTGTCTTAATAAACAATGCAGCAAATTCCAGAAACGTAACTGCCAGGTGTTGGAACCTCTGACAGTTTATGTCTTAACTATTTCCATTTCTACAAACAACAAGAAGTGATCTGCCATGACCTCCTTACTGGAACTGCACAGTTTACACTGGGATTTAACAAGTTTTTTGCTCTTGCCTCTGTTTTTGGGAAAGGTGTCCCTAGACCTCTAGCAAAGGAAAGGAATTTCAGGTGTTCCTAAACTAGGTCAAATGCTAATATGAAAGGAAACGGACTGCAGTGGGAAGCACTGATTATGGTGCGCAGCCTTTTCTTCTTGGTCAGTTTGTTATTCTTCTGCTTTAACCGCTCAAAAAAGACAACAGAGCAGGGTTCCTGAGGTATAGAAATGGGAAAAATGTGAAGAGATGCTTGTCATCACAAGTGATTTTTACCTGCTTAAAAACATTTACATTTTTAAAAAAAAAAAATAAATCTACAACCCTCCCCTTTTTTTCCCCCCCTAAATTACAGGCAGATCTTTCAAGCTCTAACAAAGCTGCTCACCGCATGAACTCATGCACTGATTACGACCTCAGTTTTCTTAGCCAGTGAGAGCTGCAGATCTCAGATGCATTGTCTGTCCAGCTGTGTCGCTGTAAAGATGCACATGCAGGCTGCCAGTCCCACTTCCTCAGCCATTCTTGGACAGAACATTTAGTGATTTGAGGGCAAATACTCAGTTATCATTACATAATCCGGTGTGCCCTGGACGTTTTTCTGTATGCATATAGAAAGATCTGGTGAGTATTTCTGCCCTTCTGTGTTGTTTTTGACTTCTCCGTTTTCATTCAGTCATTGCTTAGGCTATTTCTGCTTGTTGTATGCTAGAAAAATACTATCTTATCTTCTTTAACTTTGATACCCATAAAGTGTTGTCCTTGAGTCACTTTTTACTCTCTTACTGATTTTATACAGTTTCTACCATTTTCTATCCAAGTAATTTGTATCAGCTCCTCCCACGTATTTACTAATTATTTTTACAGCAGCCTTATTTGTATCCTTATTTGCCTCCCTCGAACGCCATTTTTTGACAGTTTAGTAAAGTGTTCCTTGTCTATTGCCAGCCATCAGTCTCACTCCTTCTTCAATCCTGTCACTTCAGTTTTTATTGTATATGCTCATTTTAGTGCCTATATTGCCGGCAGGGGCTTTATTCTGCTTTTGTTTAGCAGGATCCGTTTCAGTGCTGCTTTCATAGGTTTTATCAGCTCTAGTCCCAAACAGCAGGCAGGACAAGCTAGTTCACATGACTGTATTGCTGAGGTCTCACACTGCTGCTGCATGTGTAGCTCTGTCTTGAGCAGATGTCTTGCAGGTGAAGCCAAGGATTTCGACTCCTGTACCACAGCTGAGGCAGTACCTGTACTCCTGCCGTGCCAGGAGCGACACCAGGCTGCTGGCACATGCTTGTCTCTTACCAAGCTTGGATTGCAACAGCTGCTTATTTCCTGCCCCTTCCAACCCGCCTGTGCAGGCAGCAGCGTGTCCTGGATGTATGCGATGGCCTCAACAGACCACTCGAAGAGGAAAATCTTCACTTGTCTCCAAAGACAGCTTGGCATTAAAAATCTTCCGTTCATCTTTCAGCCCTGCCATGAGAAGATCCCAGCAAACCCGCCCTATCTGTCCCACTATTCCCCACAGGGATTAACTATTTAGCTGAAAACAGCAGCAAGCAAGCTTTTAATGATACATCTTCAGGAGTTGTAGGAGTCGACACACAGAGCATGCAGGAGAGAAGGAAGGAATTTGCTGGGAATTTGCTATCTCTAAGCTGTAGGAAACTATAAACTTAACCCATCCAACTCACGAGTACCACTCGTTTTCTAGAATACCTGTGGCTTCTGGACCTATTCCATAAAAGAAAAGAACTAACATTTGTTTGGTGTTGATATTTGCAGGTAGAGAGCTGCACTTGTCACGACAGGGGGCTGAAAAAAGTGATAAACATCAGCAAGCAATCCTAGAAGATGCAGCACACCTCCAGTTTTTACTGAAGCCACGTAAGGCTCATGATGTCCTCCTTCACCAGGCTGTGTACCTTACAGAAGGATGATGTCAAACTTAATCCAGATGTTGAATTAAACTAAGAAACTACAAATAAAGATCACCAAAAGCAGGCAGAAATGGCAAATTCCTAAAACAGGCATTCAAACTGTTGGGCTGATTGTGGTGAAAAACCTTACATGATGTTGAATGTGGCAGTAAGGCACTAATATTTCGTCCCATGAGCCATGGGAAAAAAAAGAAAGAAAGAAAGAAAGAAAAAAAAAGCTCTGCTCAGCAACTGTCTGTTTTCCAATGAACATTCTCTCTCCCAGGCAGTCTCATTTTGATTTAAGATTTAAAAAACAAATCAATAAACCTGCCAAGGAGAGATAGTAACTTTTCTTTTCCTCCGTATCTTTAAATTAGATGGGTGAGATCACTTTATACATTGGCCTCCACTGGTTGCAGCAGTGCTGCAAAGTCACAAACATTTCATCAGAGTGGCCCTTTGTATAGCATTAGCTTGACTCTTCCAGCTCTTTTCTCCAACCACACACCATGGCAGAGAAGAATTTCTACCCCAAGGATATACTCAACACTGAGGCAGAGACTGCTGAGACTTACATATCCAAAATGACCTTTCTGGGAACAGTTGTAGCAGTACGCTGAAGCAGAGCGCTCTGAGTGAGAACCGGCTGCCTTGATTGGTCCTGGCTTTGTCTGAAAGATGGAAATAGGCAAGAATTAGGCCTGCCAGTATTCTGAATGCTGAATTAAAAATAAATTAAAATTACATAAATATAATTTTATTATGCTTAAATCAATACATTCCTGCTTGCTGTTGGAATATTAAGTTTGAAAAAGAAGCAAGTGGCTCATATTACTGTAATTCTGCAGAGCAAGGTTCAGCCTGAGCATCACAAATGAGGTGGGAAGAGGCACCCCAGTATCTATTCCACCTGGCCATGTTATTTCAGCTCTGAATACAAGAAAATAGGCTGCTGATTTATCTCTCTCCCCTCCTCCTTGTCTCCCAGCCCCCTCCCCCTCTCAGAGATGCCCGACCATCCCCTGGGACAGACAGGGCCATCAGATATTGCATCCACCAGCTGGATAGGCACATTTGTGTATTGCTGAACTAGTCTTGCTTAAAGCAATATGGCAAAGATCTGACGGAGATATGGGGCCTTCACCCGCTGCATTCCCAAGCCTACACCTGCTTTCACCAGCAGTGCCCAGAAGCAGACATGCTGCAGGACAACGTGCTGGTCCTTCCACGAGAATGGGGGACTGGTTCTGCTCCCAGCAGAGGAGACACGATGCTACGGTCCATAGCTGCTCTTGGGGCTTATGTAGGGCAAAGGAAGATTTAGCATGCCCCATCGAATTCAGGGGAACAGGCAGCTCTTTTTCTTTTTCCCGTTTAGCACCACTAAGTGGAATAGGTGAACATATTGTCTATTCCTTTACTTTTAACACATGCAAGCACATTCATCCCCTGGAGAAGTAACTGCCATGGAGCCCGTGCCTGGCAAAAGCTGGCACAAGTGCAAACAAGGGGTGCATGAATTCTGGCTAAAAAGCAGCAGGGCAAATGAGCAACCTCATTGCTTTTGGCATTGCATGCACTTCCTCCTCTCTGGCACCAACGGAGCACAGAAGAGTGGCCTAGATTTCAAAGAAATTAGTACTGCTTGGTAAAGCTCATTACAGGATTTTTTTTTCCTTTACATCTGTATCACCACACTCTTCTACCATTAGACCCACTGTGTTCTCCTGCATAGCCTCCAGAAGAATGACAGCACTGCCTGTAAAATAGGTAGACACAACGGAAATCTTCCAGTGGTGTTTTTTATGAATCTGATCACACTTGCAGGGTCACCTTATTTTGAACCTCTTCAGCCTTGGGTTTAAACGTGTGTTTCAGATTCATGTTCCTCAGTTCATATTCACTCACCAGGAGGAGGCTAAAGGAAGACTAAGAAGAGTGACACGTCCAACAGTGATTTGTGACAAAGGGCGGGGAAACAGGGAAAGGAAAAAAACC
>WAAD01040854.1:44419-86919 GCA_013389945.1 Fregata magnificens | reverse complement strand
GCATATGTGTCTGCAGTCATCCAGATAACACAACTCATTTTTTTGGGGGGATAACAGAAGCCAGCCCCGGACTGTGCACCAAAAGCAGTCATTACCAGGCAAGCTGGAGAATAAGTCTCTTCAAAATACACAGCGCATTTAAAAACCATATACAGGGCTCAGCCACTGCTTTCATTACCAATTTTAATTTAGCTCCTTCAGTTTGCCAGCCAGATAAACTCTTTAGCGCTGTTTTTTAATCTATTTGCCACATTTTATGTTTAAGATTATAGTAATATGGGACAGGAGAAGGAATCACTTTTAGAGGAAATAAAGAAATAGATCCGCTTATCAGCGCCCATCAGAAAGTTCATTAATCAGCCAGGCTTTGTGCCCCCTAAATTGAAAGGTTAAATAATCCTCTCAGGAATATTTCTCGGCACCACCGCCAATTGTCCGGAGAGAAGCTGCCATTCACAGCACTCTGGATCGGTGACAGGGTATTTTACCACTGTTTGGACCACAAACAATGATGGACAAATGGCCTGGCTTACAAAGAAACCTTTTAGTACAAGGATGGAAAAAGGACCACAAGCTTTGAAGTGGGGTGGGGGAGGTGGGCGCGCAGGGAAGAGGCAGGGAAGGAGGAGGAGGAGGAGACTCGTGCATGGGGACACGTATATTTTATTTGAATGTTTACTAGGAGACTCGCCAAACGTTGTTATATACGCACCCAGGCATATGCGCACAGAGAGTGCGCGCAGGCAGGCACTATACGCACGCACACTCGCCACACTAAGTATATGCATACTTACACATACATTTATACATTAATCTGAACACAAACATTTGCAAAGCCTGTAAAATCAGAGGATGAACAGAACTAAAGCATGGTTATATTTATTAGCTAATACACTGGGGAGCCCAACAAACCCCAAGGTTTTAATTTTTACTGTCATTCTAGATGATTTACAGCTTCCTTTCTCTCTCTTTCTCTCTCTCTTTAACCTTTATGTCGTCTACTAATCACCTTTCACCATCAGATGCAAAAGGAGGAAGTACCACATTTGAAGTAACTTTCCTGGGGGAGCGTTCTTAATAGGTGTTTACTTTGAGGTGATTTCTGATCACAACTAAAATTGAAGTAAACCCATAAAAATATAGTGCTGCTGGAGGATACGCAATGCCAAAAGAGTGGTGCATCAGTTTATTGGAAGTGAGTTTTTGCTGGGGTACATTCTAACTAAACAATAATTCAAGCTTTTTTCTTTAAATTTCCTTGTGACTACGCTTCAATCTGTAGCGTCCTTTACTGACGGACAATTTTATAGAAACATTTTCCTTACATTACCAACACGTTAACCGTGCACGTTAATGTTTATCAATTTGCTCGTAATCTTTTAATGTATTCTCCATTTAAGAGCATCATATATATTCAGTAATACCATAATTATTCTTACCTGGCTTTATAACGAGTGACATTCATCCAGAATATGTCCTTGAAGAAATGTCTGACAGCCTATATACAACCATTAACACACAAAAGCTTTTCCATGTCCTTCTTGCACATCAATTTTTAAAATCAGTCTCAATTCCAAAAAGTTTTTATTTTAATATGACTTGGGACTTTCTGAATAGTCCACAGCATCTAAAAATGGATCAAAAGATTTCAGATTTCTCCTCTCTCACATCACATAAATACGCCATTGAAAGTGTTTTCTCCAAACCAACTTTTGAGTATCTCAGTGCTATTATTTTCCCTCTCTTTCGCTCTTCATGCCATCATGAGAAAAGCAGAATTAATTTAACCAGGGTCTCATCTGCCATCAAAATAAGTCAGACAGACACTAGATATCAGGTGCAAATCTGGTGCAATTAATTTTAAAGCAGAAGATATGTCAGGGTTATCACATAGTCCACAGAAATCCGTCAGTGTTTGTGTATGCTCTTGCACAGGCACTCACCATTCAATTTTTAAGTGCCGAAGGAAGTTACAAATACGCCTTAGAAACAGAATTAACTGCATTGTCAAGAAACAACATGAAAGCACTTTCTGTTAGCTACAAGATGAGTAGTTACTACAGGCAGAAAAAACTGTAAGTTTGAGGGGAAGAAAAAAAAAAAGGAAGAAGGAAAAAAAAAGACAAGCAGCTTTTGGACTCGACACTGACTCTGAGAAACTTTGAACCCTGGCAGTGACAGTCCATTTCTTGCAAATATATCACCTGGTCTACTGTAAAAATAGTACCTCTTCCTGTAAGTGTTGCCCCCCTCCTACCTCTGAAGAGTCAAAGCCTCTGCCATGCCCCTGCCCCTGGCACGCAGGGCAGCATCGCTGCAGCACCGTCTGCACTGCTGAGGCACACCCCAGCAAAAGGGGCCTCGTCAGGCCAGACGCAGATTGGGCTACAGAGTAAAACACCTAACGAAGCAGCAAGTAAAAGTTTATCAACTTCTGGAGGAGGCGAGAAGACCAGCCAAGGCAGCGGTGTCATGGTCTGTTTTGATGCGAGGTGCTGCCACGGCCAGTGAAGTATGGGGGTGGCTGTTCATGCCCATTTCAGTCATACTTACAGCTGTTGGAGTGTGTTTGTCAAATGTTAATTTAATCCAAAATTAACATTCAAAAATAGGTTAAAACTGAAGGCCTAACTTCACTCCCCTGAATCCAAAAATTCTGAAGCATGACTTCTTCCTTTGCCGTACGTGGGGACTACAGCATATAGCATATAGCATGTATCATGCAAATCATCCACTGCTCAGACTTCTCCAGTACTGCGGTAAAATAGTACCTACTTACAGCATATGGCTCTATGCTACTCACCACTGTATACGGGCCTCTGGTTCCTTTTAATTCCCTTTATGCTTGATTTTTCAAAATATGAAATCAAAATCAGGATAATTCTGTCACAGGGATAGTAACTTTTCTATTCACATGACAGGACCTAACAAGATGTATTAATATTATTGACATGATAGACCCTCTCAGAATTAAATCAGTGAATACTTTTAGGGAATCCTAATCCGCAGATTATTAACATGATCAAGCATAACTTGAGAAAGTTACCGGTTTGAGCTCCTGGCTGCTCCTAATACACGGATCATTGACAAGATGAACTAGCAGCTCTGGCAGCGACATGGACGATCACATACGCTGCTGCCAGCGCAGAGCTCCATGGACTGCTGTTGCTAAATACCTGTGACGTTTTAACATGCAAAGTATTTGTATGATAAAATACAACAGTTTCAGTACTACTAAAGCACATCATTTACAAGCAGCTACTAAGTGGACATTTGACAAGCAAAATGCCGTTCCTAGTTAGGATATACGTGCAAAGAGTTCATGGAGATTTACTCTCTACTGACATTTTACATTTTTTCCACCTTGCAATATAGAAATGCACCAAAATACATATTATGCTACCTACATGAAAGTGTAAGTTTTATATGTTTTTAAATGTGTCCTAGGTCACAGGTAATTTTTTGTTTCCCGTGGAATTTTGAAACTGACTCTAAGTTCTAACAAAACTGAGAAAAACCACCTTCATATCAAGTTCAGAGGAATAATTTTCAGGAATATAGGAACTTTAATATGAATATTCATACACAGAATATACTGCAGAAAAAGGGCACAGAAATATTTAATTTTTTTTTTTTCCTCAAATAATAGCCTGTTTTTAAAATGCACGGGAAATTTCATTCTAGCTTGAAAATTCTACTTTCCTTATTTAGATGGTTAACACTTGAAAAAGTAAAAATTATTTAAATTATTGTATAAGTTCACCTTTTCAAACTAAAGGAAAGAGAAGTGAAAATCTTTACCAAATCTGCAAGCATTAAAGAAAAGATCCTCTTAACCCTTTTGCTTAAAAGAAGTGCAGTTATGTATATGATGGGGAGACATTTCAGCAATGAATCTTACCACGATTATCCTGTTTTCTGTTCAATTAACCACTTATCCAACAGTTTTGGTGTATCACAAAAATACATGTCACAACAGTTTTTGCGTATGCTGGGCAAAGGAGGAATGCACATGGCAGTTTCTGCGTTGAGAACAGAGCAATTCCTGCCCACAAGTTTGCGTGGGAGGGAGCAGCTCTCTCCAGTCCTTCTCCAGTCTTGAGCACATCTCGCCACCAGGATTGCTGGCACAGCACTTGAAAAATGTCACGTACCACAAAAGTAACTTCCTGGGCATGCAAGGGTTAGCTAACCACAGATTTAAACATTCAAAATATTAAAATATATTAATTTTCACCCCCTTTTAATTTCCATCCCCTGCTCTTCTCCTTTTCCCATTTAAAGGCAGGGCCAAAAGGTATTGCTTTTGCAGAAAAACACAGAGTTCCATAAATAACAGTAAGGTGCATACTGAAGTCAGGGATTCTCTGAAGGATGCCACTTCTCAAAGACAAACACTTCGAGGAGGTTGTTTGGAACCCCAGAATCAGAGAAATGGAAATTACTTGGTTCAGTCAGCCAAGCTTTCTATTTTCCCCCAGTCCCAGACTGCTTCCAGAAATATATCAAAATGCAGTTTCTGGTCAAGATGTAATCAGTCTGTAACCCTCAATTTAAAAGCACCTTTTATTTTATTTTCTGGAGAGGCAGATGGGGAAGAGCATGAGCCAGACACAGGCATGCTTTCTACCATGCTTCCGTGATTAAGGTAAGTGGCAGCTGGTGACTGTGCTGCTGGTAGGTTACATAGCCCACCCAAACCAGCCTCTCAGGTCTGTGCAGGAGTCTGCAGCTTTCTGGTCCAGCCTGGCAAGAGCCAGACGCTGACCTGGGGTAACAACCATAACACTGCGGTGTAAAAACAGGCATCAACTAGGGATCCGTCCTCTGCAGTAAAGAGGTGCCAAGACACCTGACGGTTTCTTTCCCAGGAAAGAAAGTGCAAGCGCAAAGACATGTTGGCATTTTACAGATAACGAGCTTGAACTTTCTATTTCAACTTAATTGACACACAAAAAAACCCTAATTATTCGGTACTCATAACCGGCCAGTGGTATTAGTTAAAACCCAACATTTTCACGAAAAGGCAAACTCTAAACAGTATTTTTTGTAGATGCTACATATTTATATAAAGTTATTGAAGCTACTTCTTTTTCCTGTAATATTTTAAATACAGTTTTAAAGCAAAAATTTGGAAAGAACTCTGTCTAGCATGCTTTATACTGAAAGCTATAACATATGCTTTGTACTCATAAACTTACACTTATTTCAGGATCTGATATTCTGTTTTCTGTAAAAAAAAGCCATCAGAAAGAATACTTTTGTGAAATATGATTTCTTTGCAATAGAAACAAATTCTGGGTTTAGGTTTCTGATAGCCTCAAAAACATTTGAAACTTGAAAGAGAACCACAACGCAGGACAAATTATAAGTAGTAGGGGAAAATAAACAGAATGTAAATTAAAACCCAAGAGACCCTCTAGACAGCATACAAACCCACCTCTAACGTACTTATTTTCACCAGAACAACTGTGCAGGGTAGGCAGACAGTTCAGAAGCATCTCTGTCACAGAATGGCACTTGCAAAAGCGGTAGGGCTCAGTCTTGAACAATGCAAGTCGATAATTTAAAAACAAAATATTTGCCAGTTGTTGTCCAAGATCTGCCCTACCTCCTCTCCTGGCTAAAGAGGCCAGCATGCCTTTCCCTGAGAACATGAAATCCTCACAAACCCAAGCACCAAAAAAGGCACCTTTTCCTCAAGGGGAAGCGTGGGGACACTGTCACACTCTAGGTGTTCATGTTTTCCCACAATCCACAGGAGGCAGAGTCATCCTTACCCTAAATTCATATCCCCGGGAATTTTGGGTCGCCTTCCCTGTGAAATACCCTGCTGAATGGCTACTGCAGTGTTGACACACAGGGGCCCGCTCTGCGATTCCAAAATACGAACAAATAGCATAAACAAAGTGGTATTTTTACTAGAGTTAATAAAAATAACCTTAAAACACCTGGAGAGAAACTGGTCAAGCGCTGAAATATTTAACACGAATGCGACGATCTCGTGGGTCACAGCCTTGCGCCATGCAAAGACCAGAGGAGCTGACACTGCAGCCATGTTCACATCCACTGCAGCAGCCCCATCCCTGTGCACGGGGAAGTCGGGCTTAATCTCCGCCTGAACATACTTCTAAATCCATCCTTTCCCTCACCGCACAAAACCTACAAAGCTTCTCTGGAAACCAAATGCTCGCTCTCTCAAGCTTAAATATTTTTTGCCAGAGTCGTGTTTTAAATTTTCTCTTTCTGAAAGTCACATTTTAAAGGATACAAATTTACTTTAAGCAACACTGCTTACGTTTTCATTTCAGAAAAAAAGTGGCAGGCCATGAGGAATTTTAATAATGCACACAAAGAAATCCGAGCGCAAAATTTAAACACAAAAGATGCATTGTCCCTTCATGTCTTTTACGCACAGAGGCCAAAACAGCCAGTTCCTGGTTCACCTTCTTTTATGTAAGTGGATTAAAAGTAAGATTAACAAACTGTCAAAAAGCATGTTAAATGATAGCTCCTGCTAGTTAAAAATTCTGATGGTTCTAAAACTCTGTTGGTGGCCATCTTGGCCTAGGAGCTTTAATATAAATGAGACTGGTGAAGGCAGGGGATGGGGGAAGGAGTCCTTACGGCCAGAGCAGTACAGGGGGAGGAAGAGGTTATTAAAAATGAGCAATCCCTCCAGAAAGAAAACACCTAATCCGAGCAGGATTTGTTTTTTAACATATGCATCTTTACCGAGAAACACATTAGCAAAATAAAAATTGTGCTCTGCCCATTTTAGGAATGGAATTTCATTACTCTGTAGACATTTACTGAAGAAGATACTAATACTTGCTATGTTAATTCCTATTTGATTATTGTATCCACATCTGGTTCCTGAGCCAGACTGGCTACGTTTGTTTTTGTATACCATGGGGCCCTCTGAACAATGAAGCAGTGCAGCATACACAGGGAGATCTATGCAGCCAGCAGGTATTCCATTTTATATTGAAATACTGAGATGGCCATTTCCACGTCTTCTGGGTACCCCCACCAGTACCACCGCACAGAAGGGGTTTGTGTTACACTGCAGAGGGACTCACACGGAAGAAGCGCAGCTTCACGCCTGAAGCAAAACCTGGGTCACTATGCGCTGAAAATAATTTCCTCTTTATTCTCCAGTGATGTCATCTGTTGGGTGGAAATGCGACTGCTCACAGCAGCGCAGCATCTACCCTCAGTTTCATCGGGTCACTCCAGCAGCAAAGCCACAGGACAACCTACGGGACGGGAGCGGGTCTGGACCTAAGGTCCCATCCGCTGGTTCGGGTACGGAACGCAAACAGCTTCCTTGCATGGCGCGGTGCCCCCACGGAAGGCCAGCTCCAATCCTGCCGCCCACCCGAAGCCCCGAGCTGTTAACATTTACAGCAGTTCCCATACTTAGGGAGAAGGGCTGTCCCCCGCGCCACCGCGGACCCCACACCGAACCTCCGAGCCGGGGGTGCGGCAGGATTGTTCTTCTCCTCCAGCGTGCAGACGTACTTACACTGGGAGCTGCCACTGGACGTGCAGTTAGGCAACTGGGTAGCAGATCAAACTCAGAGGGACACTATAGTATTTTTTTCTAAGAAAAAACTGCAAAACTGAACAAAACGAATGAAACTCCTAAGATGCCTTAATCTCACAAGTTTTTCCACTGACGACTTTTTTTTTTGTAAATAGAAGGCTATAAACTGGCCTCCATTTGAGTACAAAACTTAATAAATGCCTCTACCTTTATAGCTGAAATAGGAAATGACAAGAGAAAGGGAATGAAAAAGAGTCAAGCATTCTGAGGACGAAAACCCCTGCTATGAGCACCCCCAATATCCTTCAGATGTGGGCAAAGGGGATGTGATGGCATGTCCTTTGGAGCACAGACCGTATTTCTCTGCGTTTGTGGAGCATCTGGCATTTAGAGAGACAAAGTTGTAAGCTAAGCTTCCCAATAATCCAGAATAAAGAGCTTTACAAGACCTTCAAATGCCTTGTCTGTGAAAAAATTGCACGTATTATTATTTACACTGCAGTAAGCTATGATCAAAACTGTTTATCCTGGATCTGCCAACGAAGTCCTTGTGTTATTATTTGAATTGATAGTAACCCCTTTGATAAATGTAAGCGGGTATCAAAACTGACCTATTTATTGCAAATAGATACCTATATGAAGAAAAACCTAAAATATGTTTTGACAAACGTAATTTCCCTTTTCTGATATAGGAAAAATGCACAGAGAGCAGGCACAATGAAAATGATTTGTAAAAGTTTTAAATCACCATCATAAAGAGGTTATTAAATATTACTTTAAACCACAGTGGGAATTGGATTGTTCTGCTGACTTTGATGGGTTTTTTGCAGAATAATTTTAGTTAACAGAGTTGAAAGAACAAGTTTAAAGAAACTAACTTCATCCAGTTATAAAGCTTTGATTATCCTAGAGCCTTTAAATTTAAGCTTCATTGAATACAATATGATAATTTTTTTCTATCAAAAGGCAAATTAAAATATTCCGCTTATAATACTTTTTGCCATTTCAGCTGCTCATGCAGTTGCACTGGCAGTCTATTTTGGTTGGAATAAGACATTTCTGCCCATACAACAAATTATTTGTAATGTGCCAAAATTTGTCACCACAGCTAATGTAAACAAAAACCTACCACCATCCATAACAGCAGAATGGATTTATTATTTAGTCATTGTTCTAGTCAATCCACGTTTCTGTGCAGGGGCTACAAAAAGTCAATAGATGGCAGTCCATCTCTTAGGAAAGAGCCAGATAATGAATAAAATCACCAAAAGCTTCACAAAAGAGAAAGGTGGAAGGCTGTGTGGTTTTTCACAAGCATTCACAGTAATTAACTAAGAATACTTTATATAATGCAAAACATTTAGACAAACTTTGTCATGGCTGTCTGTAAGCAATGTTATAAAAACTGGTCTTTTATTACAAACCTGAATGCCTTGTTTTATTTGTGCTTATATGTACCTGCATGTGTGACACTTCTGATCAATTTACCAAAATCAATTTAAATCTAGAGGTTATATCCGTGGCTAAAGCACAGGAAAGACTCACTGTAGCCTTAGTCTGTTTGCTAATAATCAGGCAGTCTCTGCAGCACAGCAACAACCACAACAGTACTTTTAAAAAAAACTTCTATTATTTTTCTTTAAACAGCTATCCTGTTTGTACAGAAATATTTATTCTAAACTAGGAAAATTATAAACTGGTTTTTATAGTGAAATACTACTCTGCTGATATGAGAGTAAAAGATCTTGACTTTTCAGTTACAACTCTATAAATATATATATATAATATACATTATTCTAACATAGAAGTTTTGATTCTTGCGAGAACTCTATTTACTTCCGTTCTGCTTTGGGTGCAAAAGAGAATATTTAAATGGAACAATAAAAGCTGGGACTCATACATTTAAACAATTCAGATAATGCAGTTTCTTGAGGTATAACTTATCTTAAATATCAAGCATGTCTTCTACCACACACATTTTTAAGTTCCAGGCTTAATCTGACTACTAATGTAACTTTGAGTTAAAGTGAGTCTCCCCATGCAAAAAATGGAGACGTGCAAAGCATTTCCCACATATCAGAAATGTGCATTATTTGCAGGTAATTCGCAGTTCACTGCAAAATAAAGAATTATTTATCAGTAGGTAGGGTCTGACAATGTCAATTTATCTTTGCATGCCCATATCTGACGACGTTTCAAAACGTCCCTAAAATGCGCTACGAATTTCCAAATGGGTACTTCTAATAACACACTCGTATTCATAACTACTACATTTTCTAACAAGAGCTTGTTTTGACAAATGTTGTTAGCTTTATACTAAGTAAAGCGCAAACTCCGAACACTTTCTACAAAATTCACAGATAAAATTTTCTACCTTAGATACCTCAATTTCTGCCCTAGTAACCACTTGGTCAGGTTTAAGCTCCCCCACACTTGTTTACAAAAATAAATATTTTCTAATTGCAACCCACTTTTTGAGGAATTTTCAATGGCAAGCAAGGCTAAAATTAAATTAAATCTTATACCTCAGTAAAAAACAGAACCCAACATACTACTGCATCCAGTATACCTGATTATTAGATTCCAAATATCATAAACATTTCAGAAATCATTTTTGCATGCACCCTTAGGGATTCTAATGAAAGACAGTATTTGCCTTTTTCCTTCATGCAATTTTAAAAAAGCAAACAAAAATACTCAGTGAATGCATCTTTTGCTCATCGTGTTTTTTTGAAAGTCTATACCAATTCTGTTTAAAATAGAAGTAAACACTCCAAAAGGGGTGGAGGATTTCCAAACCACATCTTTGTTTTAAAATCATTACGCAGAAAACACAAGCAAGAGATTTTAAGCACGGATTTCTCCTATTCATTGAGTTTAGAAGGAAAAAAGGAAAAAAGAGCCTTCCACTACCAGGAAGAGGTGGAAGCAAAAAATTGTAAAGCACATCCCATCTATTGCTCAAAAGAAAAAGCCCACACCAAAAACCCATACAGAAAAGTACTGGACAAACTTTTCTACTTTGTTTTGAATGGACAGCAGTGATTAATTATCTATAACAGCCAAATACATACGAGGTTGATCTGGATAGCAATGACAGCAAAGATTCAGATGAACAGCAAAAATCCTAACCNTATCTCTATTTTACATATGAGTAAAAACCTTAAGTAATACACACTGGTACAGTTCAAAAAGTTCTATTTTCTTGTTTCAATGATTAAAGATCAACTAACGCAGGCCAAAGAAGAAGTTATACCTATATCCTTACCAATTAGAAATTACCTGCAAAAGTTTATAAAGTGTATTTGCTCAAATTAACATCTCCACTCTAGCTGAGATTTATTTTACTCATTGAAAAAGAAAGCTTTGTCACACACAGTGATTAATTACCAGCATCTGGGATATCTGAGATGGGATTACTGCTTCTGCTATGCATCTCAACTTAAAATTTAACCCTCTTTATATGTGTAAATGTAGTCACTGAGAGGAGAGAGTGCTGCAAGGCACTCATTTAATGATTACAGAATTAAAATGAAAGTCATAAGTTCTAAAGATGTTTAAAAAATAGTGACAGTGTTTCATTGCATTCTTCAGTTCAAAAACTCTTCAGATGTTTATTATCTTCTCGCAGAAGATGCTTGTCTATATTTTATGGTCAGCAGTTCACAGAAGAGTAAATAGGTTGGGTGTAGAAGAAAATAAAAAAGGTGTTTCTACTTACTGTTAGGTGATACTGCCTCCATATTTCTGGGCAAGCCTGGAAAATAAAAATATTGATCAACTAGGAGCATGAAACAAGGTGCTTTACAGCCTGTTGGTTTTGGCATAACACAGTATCCACCGGTGTCGGTCACAGGAAAATAAGAAGCTTAACTGAAAGGGTCTGCATTTCAGCTTCAAAAACCTGGCTAGACAGTTTAATTGAATTTTACACTGGTTTAACACACTCCCTGCCATTGTCAGAAAGCCAGTAACAGTTTTCTCTCTCCCCTTCTTCTCTGAAGGTTAGAAGTTTGGGAGAGTAACGTGCTCTTAACTGTAGTAAGTATTAATACTGCAAAACAAACAGAACTGAATTTAAATTCCACATTTTCTGACATTTTAAATTTACATAATGGTTTGGAAATTAAATCACAAGGTACCTTCCTTTCACGTCGAAATCACGTATTTTAGTATTTTTGTACATATCTCTATCCTAATCGAAATATAATTGTTACATGTAATAATTCTCAGTAGCCTAATGTCAGATGAATTGTAAACAAGAAGCATAACAGATTGCTTTAATGTTTCTATTTTTACAAAGGCTTGCTTGATGGGTTTTTTTAATTTTTTTTTAAACTTGCCAGACTCACACNAACTTGCCAGACTCACACAAACTTGTAAGTGCAGCCCATTGTAAAAAATTTTACAGAGCAGATTTTTGAATCACAGCAATAACACAATAGACCTGAGGAATACATAAGAGACGGACAGACATAAGAGAGGAAAATGTGGATTCTCTTCTTTAAACAAAATCAGAATGTGTTAATGATCAATGAGACAGAGGTTACTTTCTCAAGGGTTCTTAACATTTTTACAAAATTTACAATATTTCTGTCTTCTCTTGTGACCCTCAAGCCGTAAACAGACACAGAAATAGTGGTACTTTGTCTGTTAGCCATTTTAGTGTTTAAGAGAGTGTGCACACAGTGACTTTGATGGAGGTCTTTCACTTTTGTTTAGGACATTTACCCTTTTATTAAAATAGCTTCTTAATCATTTGAACAATTAGCAATTTGGTTTGCCAATCTCAATTTTCAGTGTTTTAAGAAGAAATATTAGTTATTCCGTGGCTTCTACATAACATGCTGTAGCTCCAATTTCAAACATTAAAGCCTCATGATTACTTGCAAATGAGTACTATTAACATTTCTTTAGATTTCGAATAAATTTTTTGCTCATGCCTAAATTCCTGCCTTCTTTTATTCTGATAGAGCATGTTAATTAAAAAAAACCCCCACCCAACAACCAACATTAGTAACTGAATCTCTCAAAAAATAATCCAAGTTTTTGACAGTCACCCTATGGCATATGCAGTATGTTTTTCCCGGATGTGATGGAAATTATATTATTTATTATTCATTCCGTCAGTAACACAATTTTCTGGAGAAAAATCTACAATCTGTTCTGTGTAACGGTTCGACATCTCTCCCTTACTCAAATACTGCATGTAAATATTTGAGTTTTATATTTCTATAAAGAAAATGTGTGAAGTACATCACATTTCTAACAGAGGAACAGACTACAACATTTGACAGTTTGAACACACTCGAGCTGTCTTCGAGTGCAAACAAAAGGATTTTCCTCCGCTAACTTACACAGGATTCGGAGACGCAATACATAAACACTCTTGAGCGTACAGAAATGTTGTATCAAAGACCTTGCCTGCTCTCAAACCTGTAAAAGGCTTCAACTGTACATGAGACTGTTGCTGGTTTAAGCACAGGGGTAGCAGGCAGTTATTTATACATTAGTTCTGGATAGTTTTCGATTACCACAGTGTCCCCAGACTAATATGGTTGAAAAATCGCAATCAATGAGTTGTCATATACTGGCAAAATGCCACTCTGTGATATGACCTTTACTCACGCAGCAGCTATTTAATAATAATAAAAAAATTACTTTATTTTTGAATAATAGTTTTGTTGGGTTTTTTTCCGCTCTGGACACAAAGACATCACTTATAGCGAAAATCTGTAACTCAAGAGTAGGAAACTACAGTTGGCACAGCTCTTGCCGAAACACTGGAAGAGGCACAGTCCCAACCCCTCAGCAGTGCTATCAAGAGGTAGGTTTTATCATCATTATCTTCAAGGATGTTTTAAGACTGTGGGAAAACTTAAGGGAGGTAGGAAGAAGGTGGTAAGGGAAAATTGGCCAAGCATATTTCTTCATTCAGATGGTGATTCAGTGTAATACTTATCATCGTCACAGTGATCACTTATGAACTTCAGAAGTTGAATACAATAGTCGAAAACGGATGCCTGGCTAAACACCACCTTTTTAGAAACGATGCTTTTAACTAGGAGTCCTATTACCTTGCATCAGCTCAGAGTTATTGTCTGTATCTTCTATCACAGAATGACAAAAAATATAATTAACAATTACTACTGAATACTGGCTTCTCAAATGAAGCAAAGAGGTTTGCTATGGAAGAGAGCATAACCAAATACAACAACCACCGAATCTGTGATTTTTCTTATTTATTTAAAAGTACTTAACCATGAATGGCCCTCATTTAAAGAAAAGCCCTTGTGGTATACAAGTACGACGGCAATGTGATGAACTACATTAAAATAAAATTGCATTTATTTCTTGCCCCAGTGGTCTGACCTTACTAGCATTTAGATGTACTGGCACAAAAGGTGCCTACTCTTAAAAGCAGTGCCACCGTGGTACAGCTGCAGAAAGCACAGGCGAGGTGCGCTTCCCCACACCTTTAGCTACGTCCGTGTGCCTTTTGCCGCACAAGTGCCGGGCAATTAATTTTCCCAAATCTGTGCTGTTTTTGCCGCGGCCCACATTCGCCTAATTTGGAAGGGTGATTATTCATATGCGAGCCTGATCCGGCTAAGGTTGCCACACCAGATGAATCGAAGCTGGATACTGTGCATTTTGACCTGTATTGAATTTTATCAGGTGCTAATTATTGTTTTACCAGAACAACGGCTTAATGCATCTGTTGTTTAATTCCCACTTCCCTATTCTCAAACGTGAACATCAAAGAAAATAAAACACTCAATCTCAAACAGCCCCTGACAGCAGACCAGGACTCGAGTGCTCAATAGACAAGGCCCTTGCCACCAGTTCTCATATTTCCACAACAATGAGCAAACACAAAAACAGCACTAAGCGGCCTTTCCTCCTTTCCGCTCCCCTTGGCCGGTCGTCTGCCTTGCGCCGAGAGGGCCCTCGACGGCAGCCCTGCTGGGAGCGCAGCGCGGGGGAGAGGATTAGCCTCGCTAACATGCGAGCATTTGCAAAAGGGAAGGAAAAACCCCGCTACTGTATTTGGCGTATGAATAACCAAAATGCACGCGCTGACAGGAGACCGGGACGGGCCTGCGGCTCCCCGGGAGAAAATGTAGCTGTGATGAGTGACAGGGCTTTCAGGAAATATGTTCACAATCACAGACAGTGAAGGCCATGACCTAGATCGTTTAAGAGCTTGTCTTGTCAAATTATCAAAAGCTTCTTCCTCTCTGAATAAAGAGTGACATAAGTGAGTGTCAGAAAGCTGCAGGCTGACAAGCCAAGCATACAATAACAGCATGCACGTCACATACTTGCCGAACACCGCCACGGCTAGCGGCAAATCTTAATGAGAGCGCGGCTGGCCCAGGAGACTTGGGTCCCTGCTGGCACAGCTACTCATCTCGCAAAAATCCTTCAGCTCCAAGTCAGTTATGGTCTGACACGACGACTACAATTACTAAACACAACTTTTTAACAGAATCCTCTGGTGCTTTGTCAAAGCGGCGGCTGCTAGGAGCTGCCCCGCCGCAAGCCACCACAATAAAACAAAAGATTTGCCAAAACATACACTTTTCATCACCTCCGCATGGGAACTGCCGCGGAAAACACACAATGCTTCCCTTCAAAAACACTCCTGCACGAGCAGATGTCGAGACCTCTCCCCGCACTGCCAGCGCAGACGGCCGCCGCTGCTGGTGCTGGCACGGAGTGGGCCGACCTGGTTAACCACCGTCGTCGACCAGGCTCCCGGTAACGTTTACTTACACTTACCATTAGGCGGACGTTGACTTGCTGCAGGCGTGAAAAACGGGGGACGCTGCTGGGGAACGAGGGAAGAAGGGCGCACCCCTTGCTTTCTGCCCAGGCGCCCAGGGTAAGACCCGCACCGCTGCTGGTGGGAACGGGCCCCCTCGGCCGCGAGGCCACCGGTGCAGCCCCGTGGAGCTCTCCCTGCGTCTCCAGACGCACCCCGGCCCGCAGAGGCAGCCACATCCCCGCGGCAAGCATCGGCGTGGGTTCCGAAAAAGACAAAGGCAGAAGGAAATCTTCTGGGAGAGAAGAGGCTAACGGTGGTTTATGCAGCCAGAAAAGGTGTCAAGACACAAGGAAAAGATGCCGGCTGAGGTACCCAGCTGGCTCCTGGGAAGAAGCGCTGCTTGCAGGCTGTTTGGGGTGTGCAGACATGTATGTGTCTTTACACGAACGGGGCCAGCAGGCTCAGCATGGCTGAAAAGCGCCGGGGACCCAGGCACTGCTGGCTGCCAGCTCTCGGACGAGCTCAGGCAGCTCGCTGAGCACCCACACACTGTTTTTTCCTGAGGATACAAGGAGGCGCTGTCCTGCCTGCCGCATTTGCCTCCTGCCTGCCACATCACCCTGTTTATGAAGTTCTTTTCCCCCCCTTGCAGCTGGCTGTAGACTGAGACTGTAGAACACAAGCCTCAAGACATCCACCTAACTGCCACCAAACCTGCAAAACACAGGACGTTCACAGCATGGGGTTTTCAGCTTATACATATATAAGTATATATATGCAGACACAGATATATATATATAGATACACATCTATATGTACACACAATGTTGCATGAGACTGATGTGCTCTTTCCTAGGGGGAGCAGCAGATGGTCAAACAGAGCTGCACTTGGAACTTTTGAACAACTCTGCTACACACGCCTCTGATGATCTTCCTGAGGAAAGCACATGAGGTTGAGCTGCTTCCAACACATCTCCATCTAAGATGACTCCATACATTCTCAGGGCTGCCTCAGGGAAAGTGGCTGTTCTAACAGATAATAAATGTATTACCCTGAAAATGTTTTAAACAACTTTGAGCATTTTCAAATCAAACTAGGCCAAGTACCTTGAGCTGCCTCATGTTCACTTCTGGATAAAAGCATGACCGTGGAGAGTCATAGAATCATAGGATCATTAAGGTTGGAAAAGACCTCTAAGACCATCAAGTCCAACCATCAACTAACACCATCATGACTCCTAAACTAGCCCCTGGAGTGCCACGTCTACACCTTTTTTGAACGCCTCCCGGGTTGACGACTCCACCACCTCTCTGGGCAGCCTGTTCCAACGCCTAACCACTCTTTCGGTAAAGAAATTCTTCCTGATGTCCAATCTAAACCTCCCCTGACGCAACTTGAGGCCATTCCCTCTCGTCCTATCGCTAGTTTCTTGGGAGAAGAGTCCAACACCCGCTTCACTACAACCTCCCTTCAGGTAGTTGCAGAGAGCGATAAGGTCTCCCCTCAGCCTCCTCTTCTCCAGACTAAACAACCCCAGTTCCCTCAGCTGCTCCTCATCAGACTTGTTTTCTAGACCCCTCACCAGCCTCGTTGCCCTTCTCTGGACACGCTCCAGCACCTCAGTGTCCTTCTTGTACTGAGGGGCCCAAAACTGAACACAGTACTCGAGGTGTGGCCTCACCAGTGCCGAGTACAGGACAGAGTCACTCTGAAACAGACTGTGCGCAGGAGCTTGTTCTGCGTCCTTTGTGTCACAGTAAAAGCAAGTGAACTTTCTGGGAAAGACAAATTAAAACTTTCTTGGAACGTCCAAAGTATTTGATAACAACTCAAAAAAAATTAGGGAATATATCAGTCTTTTTCCCAACTCTGTATTAAGATCTGCTCTACGAAGGCTGCAGTAGTTTTCAGAGTATTTTGGAGAACACTGGGGAATGTTGGACTTGTTTAGCCCCAGGCTCAGAGCAAAACCCGTGGTCTGCATCCAGCTCCTACGGACAGCAGAAGCATTCCAACAGGCAGACTGACACAGAACAGTTGGAGTAACTGGGCTTGGTAAAACACTTTCAGGCTTTTGATAAAATGCTCTGTGGAGGACTCATAATTCTTTACAGAAAGTAAATAGCAGAGGCACAGACATAGGGACCTGTTATTACGCTCAGTTGACATAGCTTGAAAACAATAATGACTACACTGCGTCAGACCACCACCCGCCCATGGTCTCTAACTGTGGCCATAAGTTGATGCCTCATGGAGCTTAAAAACAGGGCAAGCACGCATCCTTTCCCTAACACTCTTCCACACTCAACTGTTCTAAGCTCAATGACTTCGCAAGCTGGATGAAGTTTCTACGTGTTCAATAACCTTCCATGGATTTCTCTTCCATGAACTGCTCCCACCTCCTCTGGAACCAGAGCAGACTTTCTGCATCTACTGCATCGCTTGGTAGGGAGTCTCAGAGGTCTACTTCCTATAGCACGAAGAGTCACCTCGTTCTGTCTCTTCTCAACCTAGCTCCTACTGCCTTCGTCAGATGTCCCCGAGTTCTTGTACTGGAAGAAACAATGAACAATTGATCCTTAACCACTGTCTCCTGTCACGGATGATTTTAAAGCTCTTTACAGATCCTTCCCTCTGTCTTCTCTCTTCCAGGCTGAAGAGTTGTAGCTGTGCTGAAGGATGCAGAAGAGAGGGACCAAAGTTGCACCTAGGTGTCCATTGCTTTCCTGGTGATTCCGAACATTTCACTGGCTTTTTTTCACAGCTTTTGAACACTAAACTGATTTTTTTTGGGATTGTATCTCATAACTCTAAAATCTGAGTCCTGAATGGTAATGGTAAGCTCAGAGCCCATCATTCCATATGCAAAGATGGGATTATTCTTCCCCAGGCATTTTAGTTAACATTTATTGCCACTCAAGTTCATCCACCATTTTATTTTGCCCTCCCTCCGTTGCTTACAGTCCTTGGGCAGTTCTTCACAGTTGGCTCACAGCACTGACACTCTAAATAATTCAGTCTTCTCAGCAAATCTTGTCACCCTATTGTTCACCCTTTTCCATGTCACACTAGCATATCCTACCTTTATCCTCTTATTCCATGCCTGTTTAGTTTCCTTAAAAGCTTTTCGTCAGGAACTTTGTCAAATGCCTTTTGGAAATCGTAGACTATGTCAACTGGATCATGTTTACACACATGCTTGTCGACCTTCTCCTTTGAAGAACCCCAGAGATTTCTGAGAAGTAGGATTTCCTTTACAAAAGCAATCTCGAATCCTTCCCCGTATATCATACTTACACATCCATTCCAACATGCCGCTGCTATTGCAGTTTCTGGTAATTTGCTTGGTGTCCACATCAGGCTGGCAGGCCTGGTTGCCCAGCTCTCCCTGGGACCTGTTTTAAAAATTGTCATTGTATTTGCCACTCACTTACCAATCAGACACAAAGCAAAAGGTTGCACACCGCTGTCACTAATCTGGCTATTTCACCTTCCAGCTCCTCTACAGCTTTGAGGTAATCGTTCTGGAAATGGGTTAGTATTCATAGGTTAGTAGTAACCCTAACGTTCTCTTCAATTTCAGAGAGATTCTCTGATGACTCCCTTCACAAAATAAAATTTCAGTGTGGGAATGTCCCCGGTTTCTTCCACTATGAACGCTAGATGCTAAAAAAATATTTTTAGGTTGTTAGCAATGGCCTTATCTTGGCTGAGCATTCCTTTCATGTCTCGATCATCTGTTGGCTTTACAGGCTTCTTGCTCTGATGTGAAGAAAGATTCACTGCTGGTTTTGATTCCTTTCTGAAGTGCCCTTTAAACGCTTTTTTAGCCTCAATTCTGCAGTTTTGCATTTAATCTGCTGGAGTTTATGATCCCTTCTGTTTTCTTCATTTGCATACAGACATCAGATTTTCAAAGGGTACCTTCTTGCTTTCCATAACCTCTCTGACCCTGCCGTGTAGCCTCACAACCTTCCTTTCGCAGTCTGCGGTTCTGCTGTGCCATCTTTCTTTCCAAGGACGGTGCAGATGAGACCCTGCTTACAGTCTGGCATTCACTGCACAGGTGGCCTCATGCCTGTCACGCAGAAGTGCAAGAGAACTGCCTGAAAGTTTCAAAGATAAACATTTCTGATTTAAGGTGGACTTAAATGAGCAGAAAAAATGCACGCTGTGGTGTTCCTGATAATCTACACAATTTAGGTAGGATTTAAAAGTCATAATTCTTTACAGAAAAGAAAATTACTTTCTAAGAACTGGCTTCGTAAAATGTGTAAAATAGAAAAGGTGACAAGAGATGCAAAGAAATGATACCTAAGATCACAGTTCTGTCTAACTGCTTACCAGAAAGGTGGTGCAGAAATATGCCGTTCACGTTCACACATTAGCTATCTGCAAAAGTACAGCTAGAAGAGGGAGACCAAATTTAAATTTCTAACATTCAAACACCAAAAGAAATAGTAAACTCCCAAAGGGGCTGGGCATCATTTACATATCCCAAATACCATTATCTATGGTGAGCCTGGAACAAACTCTCAGTTTTCCTTCCTTAACTCCTCACATTTGGTGCGGCACCAGGCCATCTTCAGCAGGAGCAGGATGGACACACGAACAGTCCAACACACAGCCCCTCTCCCCTCGCCTGGAAATGACACTCAGAAAGCATGCGAAGGAAAGTCTCTCATGTCTGACTGCTAGGCTGCAGGGTCAGCTCCCACTGAAACTCAATTATGCGATGATTCTGCAATATGGGGATTGAATATAATGACAGAGGTTACGGAACATAAGCTTTACCAGGTAGAAGAGTTATTCAGATAAACTTCTGTATTCAGTGAAAGGGAGGAGAAGGCCTTCTCAGGATCTCTGTCATTCTTTGACCAAATAGAAGAAATAAAGGTAGGGAGGAGACATTTAGAGAGAGATTCAAATATTTCTGAATGTCAAAACCCCCTAACGTTTAGGGGAATTGAACAGATGTATTTGGATAACAAACATTTAAGCCACATCTTTAGACAGAAAATGAAGTAGGAATTTATGCTGATGCTATCACAGCTTGCCTTTTATCCCCACCTTTTTGTGTTCAAGTTGCTTTTAATTTGAGGAAAAAAAAATAGCATAAGGTGTTAATTGCTATGTACAGGACGGAATTTCTGGGACATGTAAAACCATAATAATATCATACAACGTTAAAAAAGGATAAAAATGTATTTAACCACACTTTAATTTTCATCTGTGTTTTATTTTAGTAGATCATATCAAACTTGAAGGCCTTCAAACTACTTCTGTCTTTCTCTTCAGCCCTTACAGCATAAGCACTACGGAAAAGCCACAGGGAAGTTAAAGAAAGGACACAGCAAGTCCTCTACCTGTATTTATGAAATATGAGACAAATCTGCATGTTACAGTCACACCTGAACCTCCTACTAAACTGAATTAAGTGACCTACTGCAAAGTCATTACCTTCATCTAGTTTATATTTTTAAAATTCAGTTCAGCACTATCTATGTATCTATATGAGAAGTACATACATTTAAAGACTATCTATCTGGGAACGGCTTTGTACACAGACACAAAAGCACATGAATACAAGACCTTTCCAAGTGTAGTTTTCTAGTATCACTTAATCTCATCAAGCAATAACATCGCTGCAATATAATTCTGCCTGGTCGTAATCCCAGAGATCTTTAATGTTAAATATAGTTATTAACATAGAAAATTTTGCTTGTTTTGCCAATCTCTTTTTTCCTTCTACCAAACTTCCAATTGCTATAGCACTCAACACTTTCTTAAGAATATTAATGAATGCTTTTGTATAAGAGCCTCCTTCAGAGGTGGAACATTCTTGCCAAAATAGTTCATCCTTCACTGAAACTTGACATCAAACTATTCATCCAGGAAGCAAAAATTTGAAAACCAGTTGTGTCTAGCTTTGAGGTACACCTTACTTAAAAGATAAACCAAAAGTTGCTCGTTTGTGAATTCTCTGAGCTGTTACAAAAAAACTTCTGTTAATATATACATATATATTTTGAAATACTGAGATAAGCTTTTACTTAGGCCACATGTTGTTTGCAATAATCTTAAATGCTCCTGTTCAAAATCTTTAGATTTCTTGCAGAGAATGCAGTGGTGGTGCACGACATTACATTCCTCAAACACCCAGGATTCCTGGCAATTAATACGGAACTGACGTAACCTACTGTGCGGTATCATAAAATCACAAAACGGCTTGGGTCGGAAGGGACCTCTAAAGATCACTTACTTCCAACCCCCCTGCCATGGGCAGGGACGTCTTTCACTAGATGAGGTTGTTCAGAGCCCTGTTGAACATGACCTGGAACACTTCCAGTGATGAGGCACCCACAGCTTCTCTGGGCAACTGTCACAGTGTCTCACCATCCTCATTGTAAAACATTTCTTCTTTATATCTAATCTAAATCTACCCTCTTTTAGTTTAAAACCATTGCCCCTTGCCCTGTCACTACAAGCCCCGGTGAAAAGCCTCTCTCCGTCTTTCTTGTATCTACTAACTTTCACTAGCAGTATTAACAGCTTTGGGCAGACTGTCAAGAGCAAAACAGTTTCTACTTGTTTCAAAATGCATTCAAAAGAATTGAAGAAATATTTTTATTTTTCTTTTTTAAGAAAGGAGATCATGCACTGAAGAGTGTGTTTCCATAATGGTACCATCTAAATGATAAAAGTTTTGAGAAAAAGGGTCCCAGCCAAATGAAGGCCCATGACCTTACCTCCCATCTAGTCTTCAGTGCAGCAAATACACTCTCTGGATGACCTTTAACATACTTCAGCATCCTTACGGTACTTGAACATTTTTAATATTTCCATCCCTGTTTTCTTGCCAAAGTTACTCATTCATTTATCCAAGACAACTCTGAATGCTTGGTAAAATATAATAACAGAATGCATTTGTTTTACGGGGCCTCCACCTCCCTATAAAATAAATGGAAACCCTTCTCCCACTTTGCTGCTCAACCTGAAACAAGCAGCCAAGCATCTGGTGGGAAATAAACTGAACATCCAATCTTTTAGCAAGACAAAAGGAGCGCTTCCATATTACCACTTGACAGAACCATTTGTACTGTGAACACAGATGGAAGCTTGGTAGCACCTCTGAAATGTTGTTTTGTTAGGTACCGTATGGAGATTGTTATTTGCACTAAGTACTTTTTTCTCTCCGGTGCTTGTGACATAGAGGCAGCGTAACATAATATGAACGAGGAATTAGAGTGACTGGCAACAGGACCAGAGTGTCCACCCAACCTTTATGAGCTATGCTGGTCTAAGCAGAAAAAGTTGGGTTTTGAATGAAAGTAGTGAAGATGGATAACATCAGTGTGGTTCTCATGGGATTAAGAAAAAACATCAGTAGGTTCCAGACATTAAATGTTTCTATCAATATTTTTCCCGTGATAGTAGAGTACGCAATTTTGCAACTGTTCCAGTACTTTACAAATTCTCTTACGGTATATATGTGATGGGCCTGTCCGTAGCGACACGGAAGTAGAGAGACAATTAATTTCATCATTATCTTTCTTCTTGCATGTTCATAAATAACGGAGGACTCTACTGAAAAGCAGGCAGGAACTAAGCTAAGGCATGTGAATACAGTTGTAGACCTGCTTCCTTATAAGCTAATATCAGATAAAATTTTTATTCACCTATACTTGCATAAGAAATAAAGTGTACCATTTCCATTTTTTCGTAAAGTACATCTGCAATGTAAAATACAGCACAGTTCTAAGTACCTCCCAAACCCATTTAGACATTAGTTTAAACTTTTAATAATATTTTCATTGATGAATATGTGATCATAGGGAAAAAAACACGGACCTGGAACTCTCGGAGTTATTCTTTACCTCTTGCTGGCATGCTTGCAGCATACCATGTCTCCTAATTTCAACCTCCCTACACCTTCCATTCAATAGAAATGAGGACATTTTTCACCACCCTGCTAAACTGGACAAAACTAAGCTAAAACACTGAGTATTTACAACACTCCAGTTTGTTTTCTTTGAACCATTCTTCATGAAAAGTGTGATACTGTTAGGTAACAGCTAACTACAGTATTTTCATATGCTTATACAAATATACACTATATAAAATTAAAGAAAATATGAAAAGACTGTGGTTGTTGGAAATTCAGTTTTTGACAGACACAAACCCAGTAATGAATGAGTTCTTTGCCATGGGCTATACTCACATCAGCATAATGCCCCTTCATATCACAGCGATTGCAGTGTTTATTCCAATAGGCTTTCTCAAGACATTCCCTGAAATAGTGGCCAGGCATACAGCAGTTCAAACAAAAACGTGCTGGGCAACTGTTTTGTAGATGACCTCTTCCTGCACACAGGCAACACCGGGGAACTTTCTATGCAGAAATAAAAGAAGAATTATGTTAAATGAGAATGTTTAAAAAGATTAAAGAAAAAAAAAAAATCAAAATAGGAAATAAAGAAGAAACCACCTCAAATAAATGTCTACTGCTTACTAGGAACTGCAGAGATGTTATGTTTCATCACGGAATCGAAGTGAAGGAAGACTATGAATAGAGTAAAACTCAAAGTTGTAACTCCAGAGACTCACTGTACGTTCTTGATTTGTACTTTCTTGATTTGGACCTTGCATCAGAAGCACTTGTTAAACGCCTACGGCCCATGTTATTTGCTCCATGAATACAGCAAAAATAATCACTAAACTGGAAAGTATATTTCACTCAGAGCAGAAGTGTTGGGCACTCTGTATGAACACTAATTTTTTCATTAAATTTCTTAAAAGCTGAAAACCAGAACTGTATCACAGGAACATGATGTACAGTATGTAACAACTGGTTTGTAAATATGGTCTGTGACATAGACCACTGCACTAAGTCTGGCTGGGACGGGGTCAATTTTCTTCATAGCAGCCTTATGGGGCTGTTTTAGATAACACACGAACATTTAGCTATTGCTTAAGGCTTTCTCTTTTTCCCAGCCTGACCCGCAGCGAGCAGGCTGGGGGTGGGCAAGAGGCTGGTGGGGGACAGAGCCGGACAGCTGACCCCAGCTGACCAAAGGGATATCTGTACCATACGGTGTCGTGCTCAGCAACAGAACTGGGGCAATGGAGGTTTTCCACAGTAGCTGTTGCTGCAGGACTGGCTGGGCATTGGTCTGCTGTGGTGACTGATTGTTTTTGCATCACTGGGGTTTTTCTTCACTTACTTGTGCTGTCTTTAGCTCAACCCATGAGTTTTTCTTGCTTTTGCCCTTCCAATTTTCTCCCCCACCCCACAAGGGCTGCGTAAGTGAGCGGCTGGGTGGGGGCTTAGCTGCCAGCTGGGGTGAGCCCGCCACAACCACTTGGCTACGTGCCTTGTGACTCACACAAATAAGCACACGGACTGACAAATACAAAATGCTGAAAACTGTTCTGGGGCCACAGCTGTACCTCTTTAAAGCCAGTTTTCCCAGTGAGTGAATCTCTCTTCACTCCAAGGGCTTATGTTTCAGCTGGGTGGGATGTAGTCACTCAAAGTCTCAATGTGGGTAACACCCTCAGAGACTGAGGTTTTGGCGGACATTGTACATTGCTGTAAATTCAAACTCTCATGCAACTGCCCCCACTTCTTCACAGTATAATGACTGATTTTTAAACCTCTAACCCCTGGACAAACTTTCTGAATACTTGGCATCTATCTGAGCTACTTAAAGTTTTTCCAATTTCACCTTGTCTATAATTTTTAACATTACTCAAATCATGGTTCATTATATAGGTATCTGCTTTCATTCATTTATGAGGGGTGATTTTTGGATTCCTTATGTTCTCCTTGTTGAAAATATATTTGAAAAACATTTACATCTTAAAACTGGTTTTACAATATGCAAAAAATGTTTCTATATTGTACTTGACTCTCTTTTTGCTCAGTGTATACTAACAGATTTTTTCCTTTATAAAAACAATAAAAGCAATGATGTCCACAAAACAGACAGCTAATTTCATATAGTAAACTGATCTTGTACAAGCTATCTCTCAACCTGGAGCAACCTTTCGATGAAATAATAAACCACTGAAGCAGTGCTTTTAATGGCAAGCACAAAAGAGTATTAGAAAACAACAGCTGCATCTACAAGTAATTAAAGTGTTGCATTTACCTTTTGAGTAGGACAGTTCTTGGACAAATGACCTGGTCTACCGCAATTTCTACAGGTAACATTTTTATCAGCTGTGTAGTACCGCATACTGGCATGCCTCACACTTGCATAGTTGGAGATCTGTGCCTGCGGAGACAAGAGGAGAAAAATGTATTCACCATTTGAGATTCTGTAGTTTAGTGTTTGTTAGAACTGGAAATTTGTAAAGGTCACTGCTGGTAGTGTTCAGTTAGAAATCTAACTTTTTACAAGTACAATTTACACATCCAGGTTGGAACTGGACAATTCTGTTATAGAGCAATTTGCATTGTCTAGAAGAAAAGTGTTGTCTTGTTCAAACTTCCCCTTCGGGCCATTCTTTTTTGCTGTTTAAAACTCCAGTTATGAAGTTTTGCTTTCCCTTGATCAGTCAAGACACTTTTACTCACTATGCTATTTCACGATAAACTGGAATTTTTCCCAGAATACAAACATAACTAACATTAATTGCAAATGCAAGCTACATGTTCCCTTGCACACATTAAGGGAAACTTCTTGGACAAAGTATAATGCTATACAAGTCTAGAACAAATCTGCAATTTGCAATTGTAAAGAAAGATTTAAAAAGGAAAAAGAAGAAAAAAGAGAAGCTGGAAACAACTCTCTCTCTCCCAGTGACCTCACACATACTTTCTGCATAGGCAGACGGAATTGAAAATCCTATCTTCAACCTTTACTGCTTAGTAAACATCACAATTTTTAAAAACTGAAATAAAATTTTGGACAAGTGACCAGGAGAGGTACAAAAATACCATTTCTCTTAAGGGAAAGAGTTTGTTAATGTCACCTGATTAGGTAAGCTTTACTGAACCTTGGAAAGAGAAATCAGAAGGAGTTGGACCTTACGGCTGAAGCTTACTCTTCCCGGATGCTACGCTACCTTGTACGAGTACTCCAGGCTACAGCCTAATCGTACCAACTCCTGAGCTGAGTCCAACCTCTGTGAGTGCAAGAAGGCTAACCAAACACAGACAGCTCATAGTGCCGCCTGTGGGAACACGATTTAGCTGCCACAAAACAACTACTAGTCTCTGAAGAGACTGGGAAGGAAGAGCTGAGTTCCTCCTTGCAGTCTGTGCAGACGCTCCGACTCCCGGCATCCTCTTCCCACTCTGCTCGTCTGCCTGCCCCAACAAGTGAACCTCTTCCTACTGCACAAGAGCTCAGGCTTCGCCTGCCCTTGGGAGGACACTGCTAAGGATTCCACACAAAAACTACAGATGGATTTTTCAATCCCATTTATCTTACTCTGCTTGTTAATAAACATAAAGGATTATGGAACAATTTGGTTGTCTGTGTTACCTCTAAGTCTTTATTACAGATGGACCAGTCCACATCCACTTCTCCTGAAAAACAGAAATAAAATTAATTATATTTAATTTATATGAACATTTTTCTGTAATATATTCAACATTATGATTACTGCAGTTATTGAAACTGATAACAGACTTTGAACGTACCTAAGCGGAGAAACTAGTTTTATCTTCAGTAAAGGAAAGCCATCTTGGCACCAAACCCGATTCACCTTAAAATCAGCATATGTCCAACTATTGGATGGACTTTATTTGACACCACCCTCTTACCCTGCCCCCCAGGGCATAAATTCAGGCAAGGATTTAATTTCTTCAGAGGCAGGGACTCCAAAGCTTCCGATTCCAGCCATCTGAATTATCTCTGCCTGCACTCCTGGGGATGCCCAGCTCAAGTCCAGAGGTTGCCAGAGTGGGAGCGCATGGAACAAGAAGTTAATGCACAGCATGAAATACACTTTTCCTCCTTGCGAATTCATAAAATCTGTGTCTTCAGCGCTGCTTTCTGACTGCTGCATGCCAAAATGACTTTATGCACAACCACAGCAACTAAGACTGTAAGCTAAGTAACTCTATTTCAAAACAAGATTTGGTAATGTGCAATAAATCAGGATGACACACTAAATTACCAACTGTCATACCATAAACTTCTCGCACACAGCCTCTGGACTGGCAGAAGTAAAAACAAAAAATCAAAAAGGAAATAAAAGGCAATAAGCTAAAAGAATAGGGATGCAGTTACAGCTGTTCAAAAATTCCACATGTCAACACTGTTTACTTCTCTCACTGCGCAAAGACAGCTGTACCACCACAGCATCTTTTTCATCGTTAAGGGAGGATTCATGTCAACGGAGGTGTTCGCCTTAGCTAATACTTTTACAGTAACCATTAGAACTTGTGTGCAAATTAATCCTGCGTGTTTGCAGACTTTTTAATGCAAAGTGTCCCATCCTGTTCCCACAATCCAAATCTGAAGCATCTACTTGTGTTATTAACACAAATCACAACAACGTCAAGATTTACAAACAGTAAAAAAAGCAGTAAAGATTTATCCAACTGATTTTGATTCCAATTCCAATTGGAATTTCCAATAAAAGGCAGATGACTAGAAATTAAAATTATACCGTCTATGATGTCATGTCTAACCCTTCTTTTAATGAAAAAGTCAATAATTTCAGCTGAAGTGTGTAATGCAATATCTGGATACAGGGTATGTCACTCAAAAGTACAATGGGTATACCTGCTTGCTGCTGTTCTTCATCCAGAAGTTGGGGCTAATACTATCTGCTCTAATCTGAACAGCACGTCGAAATATTTCTATTTTCAACACTCACTAATGCCAACAATGCTAACGACCATCACAGAGACATTAACAATTAATTAACTGGCCTATTTGTAAAGCGATTTGAGTGATGTGTCATTCCTAAGTCATGGTACGCATAGCACCTGGCACTGCCAGAGCTCAAACACAAGTATCCAATGGATCCTTTACCCAAGCATCATTCAGGATAAGAAGTGATCACCAGAACGAGAGGTGGTACCATGACCACATCCCTGCAGACCGCTTCTCCCAGACTCTTGGTTCCCAGCAGAGAGGATGGAAGGGACAGCATCGCATCAGCTCGCTTCAGGGGAAGTGAGTGGTGGGTACGCCCAAGGGAAAATTAGGCCTTTTGGTGTCTAGTCATTAAAAGTAAAGAAACGCACTGACATATTTGAGTGCATTATTTGTTACTTGGAAGCCTGTTAAGGAAATTCATTCATAAAGAAAAAGATATTTGTAATTCAGAACTCTGCCCTGGCAATCAGTACTGTGAATGCCGTGTTTCACAGAAACGCACATGCAGAATGGTTGACAGGCTACAGATCAAAATTACCGGCGAATTAACTCCTGTTAATCATTAGGCATGTCCTTCCTGAGGACAAACCAACTAAGTTTCTCTTCTTCACTGTCAAAATCCCCTGCTTCACAGGGGAAAACCATGATACAATGATTCAAATATTCCTAATGCTAGAAACTATAACTGCTCAAACCAGAAAATAAATACAAGAGCTTTGATGCTGAATGAAATATTTCAACAAAATCTCTCTTTATTAAATCAGTTTGGTGACCTAAAAGTTAAGTCTAATTCACAACAGAATGCATAAGGCTTTGTTTTTGCTCACAATAAATTCTTCAGACTGCAATGCGTGGGAAGAGTTATGCTTCTGCAACCAACTTGAAATCTTGCTTCAGAGACGCATAGAAAAATCTGCAATGATTTTTCTCGTTGACCACAGCACTTTGTCTGGCACTAAATCAAGAAATAAATCACAAAGTCTGCTCGAGTTGACAAATACCCCCCCTCTCGCTGATTTAGTTTGCTTATTTGGATGAATTAACTTGTCCCACAGGCACTCGCAGTCTCTGGGTGGCTGTGGGCTCCTCCGAGCTGGCTTTCCTCCCACCAGCCAGGCTGTTGCCCTTCGCTCGCCCTCCAGCAGCAATACCCATCAGCATGCTGAAGACTCCGTTGTACCACGCTCTCCCTGGTCTGTAGCACCCATAATCTTTGTTTTCACTCCTTAACACTCAGAGTCATGCAGGCGACAGGCCTGGGACCGCAGATTTGAGCAGCTCTTGCCCTGAGGACACGGTGGTGGCTCAGCTCGCAGCCCTGGGGGCAGCCCGGCAGCCGGCACCCCTCACCACCTCGGGGTGCGCGAGGACGATGCTCTCCCACCCCACAACCCCAACCAGCAGCCTCAGGCGCCCTCCTGGGACTGAGAGGGTGATTTCGGTCAAAGCACAGACATAAAACATGTATGCTAATTACTGAAAGTTTCTGTATTTAGCAGAGACTGGTACAATGAAACCCGCCACCTGATGTTTTCCAAGGCCAAGCCAGTACAAAGTTAAAGCATTTCATCCTTTTTTCAGACAGACAGACAGACAGACACACAGACGGGGTGGATTTCTGCCTTATGGAATGGGGCTATGAGTACTTTATTTTTACTCTTAAGAAAGCAGCATTTTAAAAACTGTTCAGATAATCTCTGTCAAGGCTTTCCCCTGTTTCTGTGGAGAAGTTGCACAGACAAAACTTACATGACTTAAAGGGTCCTGTGAGTTTTCAGAGCGTATTAATAAAATCCTCCCAGAACATTTTCAACAAATTCATGCTTTTATTCTTCCTCATGTTCATTTGTTAAAAGCAATCTCCTTTTTAAGATATAATTTCTACAGTTTCACTAAAAAATACAACTGACCTTGCCATATAAACGTCTTGTATTCATAGTTTGAAAAAATGGTTTTGTCACGTTGCAGAACAGGGAAGAAGAGACGGGAAAGAAGAGGCCAGAAAAAATGACAGACAGGATGCAAAATATACACTCTTTAGATGAAAATGGAAGCTCTGTGCAAGGTTCTTCTTTTATGAAGTATTACACTTTGGCTGTCCTGTGCCCTGTACAATAGGATGAATAGTAAGCAACAGCTTTGCTTTTATTTAAAGAAAAATTTTGAAAGATCATTGAGATTCACATGTATCCTTCCACCATCATGAAAATGTAAATTTCCGAGCAGCGCTCATGATGAAGCCAGATTTAGGACCAGTGTTCAATGTGCATTCAAGCCTTCCCTCTTTCATTCCAGAAAGGGAGAGGAGGGGAGGAGGGAGAACTACCACCAGCAGTCAAAACCTGAAATTGCCTGGAGGAACAATCCATTTCCACAGAACAAAAAACTGACTGAGAATAAACAAAAAACCCTTCCTTATCTGCCGTACCACTGACCATCCCAGCGGCCGAGCAGGCTACCCCAGCAAGGCAGGGCACAGTCGAGCACAGATTTTGACCCCACCAAAAGTCACACTTTTATTTCGCTCATCAGAGCTGGGAGACAGCAGGTCCCTGTTCTCTGTGCAAGTTCAGCCTGCCCTGCAGAGCTTTATTTCATTACCTCATTTAACACCACAGACAAACTGTAGAGCCTGGACATTCAGCTTTGAAAAGAAAACACCAAATTTTCTAAAAGGGGAAGGCAAGTGGTGTGTCCCCCCCTCCCCTTCTAATTGGAATATACACGCAGACATGTATTTTATTTCGTTTCTTTTATGATCAATTCACTGAAACAGGCTGCGTCAAGCTCTGACAGTACGATACGTGGCCTGAAGGGCAAATACGTTTCAAAGCTGGGCTTTAAAAATTGGATTTTGACTGCTAATTAATATAGCACATTACAGAATAGAGAACCCTAATTACATTCTACTGTAAGACCTCTCTGGCAAGGACTGTTTCAGACATATCTCTGAACAATATTTAGCATGTCAGGACACAGCTTCTGACTGCTACTGGAGTAAGGAATAACATTTTAAAATAATAAGCCTTAAGCCCCTAAAAATGATCTAGATCTGTAAGAATTTCACATTGTGACATTTTAAATATATCTGGAAATTCCTGTTTATGTTTGAACCAAAGTGATTCAAATCTTATTGTAACGTAATTTACTATAACAAGTTTCACATTTTTTGTGTTCAAGTGGCCCTTCTTCCGAAAAACAATGAATGGAAGTATGAAGTGATAACAACCAAGCAGTGGCCCAAACCAGAAACTGAGATTCCCTCCCTACATCGGATTTTGCAAAGCACAGGAATTCAGGTTTCTATGCACTGGGATGCACTATACATCTTTCTCTTCTAGGCAGGTGTATTCCAAGTACCCATATGTATATACATGGGTACATATATGGGACACACATGTATGTCAGCAGAAGTTTTTGCAGTAAACGATGTCTGCTCTACAGCCGCTGAAGGCTCACTGTGAACTGAAAAGAGAGCTAGTCCTCCTTATGCTTCCTACAGTTCCTATTCAAGCTGCATCCAGACGCAGCGCAGCCCAGGTACGCGCGGCTCCAAAACTTTGGTTTGGAGGAAGGGAACAGCAGGTCTGCACGACTCCTTGTGCAGCCAGGGGATCTCGGAGCACTGCCCTGAGAGACCACATCACGGATTTCTGGTTTCTCGCAGTTCCAGCTTCATCCCAACATGGACAACTCCCTGCAGGGTACCAGGGCTAGGAGATGCACAGCAGCCACAGTGGATGAAGCCCTCTCTACATCACCCGGTTACTCGAATTAACCCCTATGCAGTATTCTTCTTAGATGCTTCTAGGGATTTCCTAACTTTGCTTTGACGAGAAAAAGGTGATTTACTTAAAAACAAGACACCTGCTGTTATAATGGATTACATGTCAATATCCCTTTAACACAACTTTAAAAGAGATCCATGAACTCCCACAGAGAAATCAGTTGATGTAATAATTGACAGAAGTTCAATTATAGAAATTTTCTCATAGCGAGGAAAGACCCTCCTGCCTCTTCCTTGATATCTAATATATATATACGCGCGCAGTAATATGCACATTTTTTGTCAATGAGAAAATACCTGCAATACTTTATTTTCAGCGACCTTTATCCAATCCAGCACGACGTTTTTGAAAAGCATCAAAAAATTGGAAAGACAACAGTGAACAAACAACAAAACTCAACCCGTTTTGAAATGAATTGAAATGTAAGAAGTTGACTGAAGCAAAGGCAGCATTGGCCAAAAGCATATCAGAGTTTAAAAAGAAAAAAACCACACCTCTGAACAGTCCTGCACAAGTGGTGGTGGTGGTGGGGGGGGAAACCCAAGACCTATTAAAGTAACTTTAAGCAAACTTAAGCAGCCATTACCCATGGGAGAAGAGTTAACCGTCATTGCCAGAGAAGAAAAGTCTGATGGCTGGGGGCTACGGCATGGTACTTATAATCCCCAGGCAGCGTGTTTGGCTGGGGCCCGCTGCAGGGCTAGAGCTGCAGTTCTCAAGAAGACTCACAGGTCATGAAGTTTAATACATGTGAATTAAGAGTTATTTAACCAAGCAGAGATGCGTACGTTTGATATTTTAAGCAGATATTAAGAAATACAAAAATCACATAGGTGTTAGGACATACTGCCTCTTTTTATCAAATGTTGGGCATCCAGTACTGCATTTCAGCCATGTACCTCTTTTCTGCGTAGCCGAACTGCTACATACACAACTTCTCTAACAATAAATCCTGCACCTTCTTCCAAGTGTATGCCCTTTTGCATCTACCTCAACTCCATATATTCTTATGGCTATGTATGAGTAAGACGTTTCACCCGCTAAGTGGGAATAAAAACGTGCAGTGAATAAAGCAAAAGATAACATAAGTCTGTAAATCATATTCTTGAGGAATATGTATACTATCGAATTGCTAAAATACATAGACACATGTTAAAACACAAATACATAGTGTGTCTTTTCTATTATGTAAGTACGCATAGTTTTCTGTCTGTTTTCTCTCTCATGCTATAAACACTGCTTTCTTTAGTCTTGACCACTGCTAGTAACGTTAATTCACAAAACTCAGTGGCTCATGATTTTCAAAGCTTAGCGCAACATTTGCAGAACAAAGTAGGTTTTTCTCTCTTTTTGGTGGGTACAAGTATGGGGACCACAGGAACAGTTAAATTCATGGCATGGTTGGTCTACCACACAGTCGGGGGAATTCTTTAAATAGAGCCTGTCACTCTCTTTGCCCATCAATGGGATTTCCTTCTCAAACTGCTGATTCGTTCAGGTACACAACAGAGGAAATTTCAGTTAACCTTTGTTTCACCCCGGGGAAAAATCTGTCTGAAAAGTATAAAATGAATAGATTAAAAAAAAAGAAATAAAGAAAGAAAAGCTGCAGGGTTATTCTTCCTAGTGTTCACAGCAGTCAAAGTTAAACAGAGAAAAGGAGGCAAACATGAACATTTTATTCCCACCAGAGAATAAGGTATAATATATGATTTAGAAATTCCATTGTCTATACTGTGATTTCTAATTTAGAGAAGGAACGACTGAACACAAATCTATTGTTCTCATTGGGTGCATCAAGAATTCACTTTTTGACTATTTCCTATATGACTGAAAGAGGAATAATAGGTTACTGTGAAGAGAAAGCCTTTTTAGCTATTTGATTAAGTTGTCTTAAATACCTTTTAGATTCCAGCAATCCTTGGTGAAGAGAAAAATAATAAACGCTAGCTCAGAATTACATGTGAAAAAATGCATACAGAGAGAAAATCAAAAGTACAGTTACAAAATAAAGGGAAGTTCTGGATAGATTACTGCCAAAAATGGCCTTAGACTGTTCTAAGTTATTCATAAAAAACCCTGTTTTGAGATAAAATTATAATTTCAAAATATGAATAATAATTTTGATTTTCTAGTGTCATTCCTCTGACAACACACCTGTAGTATTCACTCTGGTATCAAACTGAACGTTGCTGTGAACCTCCCCCTCAACCAGTCTTCGTAGGACGGCCGGCCGGCAGAGCTTGGGCAGTGTGGTCAAGGTCCTGGCATGGAAGACCGGAAGGCCTGCGTGGCTTTAGCTCCAGTGGAAGTGATATTCTGAAATTTCTTACAGGATCAATACGATGCCAAGAATTGATTCTGTAGTACCAACTTCAACATCACGGAGACTATTTCTGTATTTAAGTGATCGTTATCGCGCAGCAGATTTTCTCAGTGGCGATACAACACTTCATTGAAGACAGTCATAAGGGAAGCCAGAGGCTTTGGCAGCTGTATAACCACGCAGAATGTTCATCTCCTAATCAGCCCTTGAAGAGTGGTATCTATTGTAGCTATTAACCATTAGAGTCCAGAAGCCTAACCAACGCATACACTTTGTTTTGATGATTTGTACAGATTCCTTCATATAGTCAGCTAAAAGGGTACTCAATTAATGGCTAAGACTGGAGCCTGAAGAGTACCTTTGCTTCACTTCTCAAGAATCATTTAATAGAAAACCTACAGTTGCATCTTGGGAATCTATTTTGGCAACATATTGCATGGAGCCTTGTTCTACTGAGGCTTGTGGTGTCTGATCTGGGAAAGTCACTGTGCCTAAAAGAAGCCGTTTAAGAGATGTGCCAACAACATTATGCTTCTCTCCACAATGGAGCGGTACCTGGATTTAAAGCTCCTTGGAAATGATTCATTAATGCTTCATTAATGAAGGAATGTAATGAATCACAAACCTAAAACCATTAACCATCAGCTGTATCCTAGAAAAATAGCATGGCTCTCTTGATGCTGCCATTAGGGTGAAATATGCAACTAAATTCCTGAGTTTGAAGAACGCTGATGTAGATGAATATCTGAGACTCGTAAAACTTAGTTGGGGCTCTTACTTGCCTCTACTTTTGCCCTGAAATTCCAAAAATCTTTAACCCGGGAAAAACAAAAAAAATCACATTTCAACACAGGCTAACCGCCAGTCTTTGGGTATGGGCTAGAATTTTGGTTCAACTTCCTTTCATGCTGATAACCTGGCCCATTGGGCAAAGGCAAGCTAAGTCATCCCGGTTCTGACGATTCCTTCCCGCCCTCAAGCACAGGCCAGGCTCCCACATAGTGACATGGGAGAAGAACAGCTCTTGGAGCACGGGAAGAACCACCACAGGGTGTCTGGGATGAGGCAGACAGGGTGGTCACACTGGAACAGCTCCCACGTTGGCAGTTCGCAGTGCTTTCACATTCTTTTCCTGGGAGCATTCAAACGAACGCTGCAGTGACTAACCTATCTCTAGACAACAAAATATAACAACAGTTAGACATTGTGGCTTGATTCTGATTTGGCACTTCTGCTGTTCTTAAGAGAAGCAATTTATAAATTGTTAAGATAACCAAACTTAGACCACGGCTATAGCTTTTCAAGGTTTTGAAATATTACACATCATGTGGTAGCTTCACAGATATGAAGGAAGAAAACCCTCAACACTTCTAAAGATACAGTTGGAAATGTGAACACCCTTGTACTGAAGTGTAATGCTACCAGCAAGGTTTACAGGTTTCAAAGTTAGTACAGAGCTCAAACATGATCAAGTGCAGTCTAAAATGACACTAGAACAGAATGCAGAGGCTTTTACACTGTCATTACCTCTGGATGGAAGGAGTCCCAAAAAGCCTGATCAAAACCAGGATGCAGGAGTTTGCATTACTCAGACAGCAGAACTGAAGTTTGAGCTAAAGCTAATATGGAGCCCTGGAATGGGTGAAATCCTGTTGGGTATATCCCTAGTTCCTCTTTTGATCTTCCTGAGGATTATAGCAAAGATGGAATAGGAAACATATGCAGGAGCTCCTGAAAAATATTCATACTGAAAGGAATACTTCTACAATTCATGAACAGAAATTAATGTCACTCCATGGATTTCCCATAGGTCAAAAGGTGTATCCAAGGAAATCTCCCCATTTGCCAGGCGTGAGGAATACAAACAGCACCCTGGGCACTACAGTGCCGCTCCACGTTAAATCTTCTTCAAACTCACACTTGCTGGGCAAACGAACACATGAGAAGTGATCCAGTAACACAGCACTCTTAACAGCAAGTGGTAACAAAGCACTGATGCGGTTGAGGATGTGTAACAGCATGTAGTCATTTTACGAGAAGAAAATTCCAGTGTTAGCACTCTGCTCTAATTTTGGTCTTCCTGAGCTTTTATGACCTTACTACCACTGAGGCAGATTCTTTAGTCCATACCTGAAGGCATGCACCACCTCTCACAGCAGCAAGAGGCTGAAAGATCTTCTCAACACCTTCTTCGTGGTTCGTAAGCGTGCTTCAAGATGTGTAGCGGCTCTTCTGAGAGTCACTGTCAACGGAAGATCGGAGTTTGTCCTGGCAAAGATGATACACTGCTCTCAACCCACTGTGCAGCTCTGCAGACACTTCAAATGTAAAAGCACCAAACAGCATTAACATGCTGTGGGGGCCCTGAGAATCATACTTCTTGAGCATGATCTTACATTGGACTCCGAGGGGCAGAGATCGAAATGCAGCAAAGAACGCAAAAGAACACAGTGTCCTTTTCCTTTTCAGTCCTCATTTTTTGGTGTACTTTGTTCCACATGACAAAGACATCCTTTTCTTGGGAACAGAAAACAACTAGGATGGACTTCTTGGCAACACCAGTCTTCTGCTCGCAACAGAAAACATAAAGAGTTTTCCAGAAACACAAAACTTCCATACTAAGAGGCGCAATTGTCAGGTGACGAAAAATGAAGTGCCCTTGCTAAAAAACTACTAATTCTCACTGGCTAGAACAGTTTTGTCCTTGCAGCAAGGACCACAGCAGAAAAGATGTCTCTTTCCTGCTCTTTCCAAAGAAAAGACAAAGTGGTGGAAAGGAAATGTGGTCTCTATTCATAATCAGCAAATAACAATTCTCAATGAGAGAATTCAATTTTTGCTTATTTAAAAATGTTTCAGTGGTGCAAGGAAAAAAAAAAGAGAATTTGAGACCCCTGACTTCATCTCTGTTTCCCATGTACGCTAATGCAGTGGTCTCGACAGTGGGGTGCAGGCACCCCAGTGGGTTTGGAAGACATTCCACTGCAGCACAGGAAGCAAATATTTTTTTGTACCATTAATAAATAAAATAAAATATATTTTTAAAATAGTGTTTACTTAACCTTCTTGTCATCTTTTTTTACTTTCTATTTTGTGTATGTTTGATAATGTACATATTAGCACAGTACTACAAGCACATAATTTATAAATAAATAAATATACATGTTGCGGGTGTGTGCTCAAAAATTTTTTCCCGATAGGAGTGTGTGATCAAAAACGTTTGGAGACCACTGCGCTAGAGCACGGCTTTTACTAGTGGCCAAAGAATTACCAATGAAACAGAGTGAAGCCAATTTTCTCTACAAAAGCCTGCGATGGATCAAAAAATTGGAAGTCCTCACACTGCTTTTTTCCCAGATCCTCAGATCCCACATTTAAAAGATCATGTATATTTAGCACACACACACTGTCTTTTGCTCTTTCAGCAGAAAAGCTGGAGTCTTTTGACTCTGGAGGAAGATGCAGTGTAACAGCAATTGACACCTAAACAGCTGGGTCAAAAGCGCCTCATACAATACTAAAGAGGTATTTATTTACACTTTGAGTATTTGTCTCTGTGGTTTTGGTTTCTTCTTTTTTCGGGGGGGGGGGAGGAGCGCGGGCGGGGGGATGTGTGTGTTCTTTCTTTTCCCCTCCTTAAACAGATACCACAACAATAGGAAAAACCTTCTCACTTCTACCAAAACCAACACATATCTTAATTATGCTATTGTAATGAATGACAACTTTCTTCTAGATCTACTAAATTTAAGTTCTCTAACAAGATGAGTTTTTCAAACACTTGAGGTCCTTGATAACTGCACCCCTTCCCAAAGTACCACCACACAGCATGCAAGGAAAGCACGTTAGAAATGATGTGATCAGCACCCTCAAGTCCCGGAGTGCAAAGGATGCGCAGGACGAATTCTTTTCTGACCTACAGCCCCTTGGCCCACAGCTTTGGCAGAGCTTCAGAGAGCTGCCGGGACCGGCCAGCCCAGCTCCGGTTGCCGGCCTGTTATCTAGGCAATGCACTTCTTTTTCACATGCTCAGCAGCTGCCCAGCGCAAACAGGAGGGCTGCTCTGCATTTTTCAGCCGGGAAGGTAAGACGTTATGTGTTAGACTAGCCCAGGATCACTGGAGTCTGAAAGGTAGACACTGAATTTGTTTAAGATCCTGAGGACTGGTTAAAGCATTTTACTGGGATTTAGTCCAAAACACTGACACCAAAAATGAAGGCATCTGATGCTGAACTCACGCATTGCTGGTAACAGCGTGGACGTGTAGAAGTCAGAGGAAAAGTCAGCCCTGTTTCGCTGAACTGCAGTTAGACAATGGCAATACTTACGGTCTGAATGCACTACTAACCAAGGTTCAATAACCAACAAGCATTAAACTAGAACCATAGTGCTTTTAGGCATAGATAATGTATCCTGTGCTCTACTTTCTACTTGGAGAGAAATTAAGTACAAATATAGTTTGTGCTGGATGTGGTTACTGCCCTAATAACTGTACTGCAGCCAATCTGTACTCAAATTCAAAAGTCCTGTTCTATACAAAACTCATTGAAAAAAAAAAAATGCAAGTTGGCCATTTGGATAAACAACTGAGGGCGAGTAAACATGCAACCAAGGAAGAAGTGCCTGAGTGGTTAAGCACCACATTAACTCTGGTGGATGCTGCTCAAGTATTTTCACAGCCTGTGTTGATGTGCTCAAGATATAGAACAGTTACATGGGGACAAGTAGAGCTCACAAGTCTATATTTGATTTTAAGCATTTAAATTCTAAGAGTTTAACAAGCCCTTGCTGAAAATGAATCAGACAACAGAAGTACTGAATAGTTAAGGTGCATATAATTATTTTTAAAATAGCACTTTAAGACATTTAATAGCAATTTGTCCTGACATTACTAGAAGTGGAAGGCGTACTATACACAAACTCTTTCTACCTGAACTTAAAGCACTGCAACTTTCAACTTTTTGCTGTTCCTGTAGGAAACTGTTATGCACTTCATATTTATAATTTTTTTAAATTTAATTTATAATGTTTTGTTTCAGTAAAGCATTTTTCTGTTTCAATGTTGATTTTTAAACAGTAATATTCTTTAAAATATGCCGTTACTTAATTCAGCTCAATAACTTAATGTGTGGGACTGAAACATTTGTATTGATCTGAGAAAGCTGAACCATATTTGAAGTTGTGATTTAAGTCATTCTTTTCTGATAAAGACTGAATAATCTAATCAGTTTAGCTGACAGACCTCAGGTGAAAGCCCCTTACACTGGCCACTGCAGTAGAGTTATGATTCTACTGTGCAAACTTACCAAATATACTTTCCATATTGCAAGTCAGGGCAATAATTTCTGAAATCTTTGATTCAGGTTTTCCCCCTTTGCCTGGACAAGAGCTAGGGATGTCTGAATCGATGATTAAAGGGCAGGTTGCAAAGCGGATTCTGCTTCTACCTAGCAGCACTCAGAAAAAACAACTAGTCCTATCACTGAAAAAAATTATCAATGCCTCATTTAAAACGTGCAACCAACCAAATTTCCTGAGCGGTGTGGTAGCTCGTCACTCCTTTAAAAACAAATAGTACAGACACTCTCTCTAACTCCCACCGTCTTTCACTAGGCTGTAAGCACAGAGGAAGGAGACAAGAAAAGCAATAAAACGTCACGTCGGATGCTCTGAACCCTTCACCAGCACACAGACTTTGCACCGCGAAGTGAAGCCACCACAGATCTTGCGAAGATCAACCCAAGTTCTAATAGTCTTGAGGAGCTGGGAAGTGGAAACACGATGCAAACATTACAGGAGATACTCGCGAATGGAGATGGCAGCATTTAACACGCAACTTTAGAAAAGACCGACGAGACTTTAGAGGAGAAGACAAGAGATGACCCACGTCTACCTCCCGTCTTTGGCTGGCCATCGAGTGTGGAGAGGACCAGCACGCGCAGGGAACTGTGCCAGCGGCCATTCTGGTGTTTGCAGAGGCTCTCCAAAGACACACAGCAGTCCTCTCCTATTTGTTGTACCTTCACAGTGGGATAACATCCACACCGGGCAGGTTTCATTTGGTGTGGGCTTATCGGACATTGCACTACCGAAAGCACTTAGCACAGAAGGGGTTTGCTGGCAGCACTGTTGGTTTTGGTACTGGATGAAGCCCCAGATGTCTTCACCTGAGCCTAAAAGAAACTTTGGCTGCAGAAGGTGTTTTTGCTGGAACAACTGCCCACAGCAGGGACTGTGGTCAGCACTGACTGCATCGGCGAGGAATTGCATTTCAGCACACCACTAACAGAAACGCACTGGCGCAACTGTGCAACACAGGCCAACACACAACGAATAGGTGAACTGGCACTAAAGCCATTTTACACATGCGCCTAGTTCTAACGGCTGTGAATCGCCACAAGGTTTGACTTCGATGTTGAGTGCACGTGGTTTAGAAAAAATAATCCAAATCTGTATCATCAGCTAAAAACCAGACTTACAATATTCTTCCCATATACTCACCTCCTAAAATGAAGGCAAGACCAGAGGCAGGAAACTACTAAAACGTTACCACTTCTGGATGGCAGTTAGGACCTCTGCTAAGAACAACTTCAAATCATTTTATTTCAAGTCCTTGACATATCAGCAATAAAGAAATGCTGGGATGCTAGAGTTTGTCCCCCCTTTTACTGTAAGTCAGTGATTCAGAAGACCCAGTACGACTGAATTCAGACATATATTTTGCATCTACTGCACAAGTTTGAAAATCATCTATTAATTTTCAAGAAAATGTGAAGACAGCATATTTGAGATGCGTTATTTGTACATTTGCTTTAATTTACTCCTATGTTCATAGGAGATCAATAGCTCAATGATGCATTGGGAAAAATGTGATTGAATTATTATTTTATTTTAACAGAAGGGCAAAGGTAAGTATAAGGGAAAGATAATCTGCAATTTGTTACCCAGTAAGACTCTTCAAATGATTTTAAAAAAATGAAAATACAGTATGAAAGTAGAAAGCCACCTACTCAACCTAAATGCATCCAAGTAGACAAATTATTTAAACAAGACAGATTACATCACTCACCAGCAACATTCAAAATCTAAGAAAATGTGTGGGCCAAGTACTTACTATTAATCTGGGAAGGCAATGCACAACTACCCTCCCTCTCTTGGAAATATAAAGAACGATAAATTAACTGGTCGCTTGAAAAGAACATATCTAAGGAGTTGTAGAAACACTCGTTTCCTTTTTTGCCATTGTCGCTGATGACATGCTCTTTGAATTACATACCTGCCTCCAGCCTTCATTATTTCTATGTTTCATTATAATGAAGATTATACTTCGACTTCCAAGGCCGCTCACCATTATAAAATCCTGCAAATCTTCCTTCCCCTTTCAATCTTACAGTGCCATAATGAAAACAACACACAATTCTTCCACATATTTTTTTACCACAACACCACTCCCTGCCACCACACAAAAAAACAAATAGTGTAGAGAACCCAGGGCCCATGAAGTCCACAACAGATGCCACCACTGTTACTGATTTCAAAGGGAATGCTTAGATTGCAATACCTTGGTGACCTGCATCAGTAAACAAACAAACAAGCGGAAACTACGAGTTGCTTAATCATAGACAATATTTGCACTGTTAATATTGTACAAAAGTGCTGAAATATCCAAAATGGCTAAGTTTTTAGTCAAATCTCCAATTATTTTATGAAGTGCACATGAAGGTTTCATTTAAATTCCCCTTTAATTTTGAGTTGTACAGTAACTTGCGTGAGGACTCCCTGCACGACTGACGTCGTATAAACGTCAGTGTTATGACACTTCCATGTTACATTGCAGAGGACGGTGGTCTCAGGACTAGCTGTGAGAAAACGCAAATGATAAAGCAAAGGCTGGACCATGACCTCCTATTTCTGCCCCTGTCATTTCTCTGGCAGAGCAGACGAGCCCCAGCGCCAGCACCGTCCGCCAGCGGAAGATGCCCTGGGCGTGCGGGCGCTGCCGGGCGGCACAGCTGGCTCTGCGCAGAATGCCGGGCGGCACAGCTGGCTCTGCGCCCGCCCCTTCCAGATCCGCCCCAGGGCACCATGTCCTCCCCGGCCGGCACCAGGGGAGCACCTTCGCCCTCCCGGCCACGCCAGCAGAGCGCAGCTCCAGCCAAGGGCAGGGCCTGGCAGCCCCTCGGCTTGGGCACCCAGGGACCCTGCTGCTGGCACACGTGGAC
>WAAD01040854.1:0-44396 GCA_013389945.1 Fregata magnificens | reverse complement strand
CGTAGTTGCACTTTCAAATGGCGTTTCACGCAAGACTTAAGGTACCGTTATCATCTTGAGCACCTACGGCTTCAACAAAAAAATCAGTAGGGTTCCTGTTTAAAAAGAAAAAGCAGCATTCGACTGTTTTGTCAGGAACACATTTTACCTGCTGCGATATACTATTTGTTTAGACCAAAGAAGGTACTGTAGGGTTATTTTGGACACAGTTTCCGCAGCTTTCGCAAATGCCTGCAGGCTTTATTCGTGTTGAATAATATAACCTCCTTTTTTTTTCTTCTCTTTTTTGACTTCAGCTACTCTTGCACTCAGACAAATTTTAAAAAATTAAGTTTCTGTAAACACAGTGTTATCTTAATAAGTTCAAATATTATTAGACTATTCCCCAGGGGAGGAAAAGCAATATGTTCTAAAGCAAGTGGCTGTACGTTTTGCAGAAGGTGGCTATTCTGAAATTAAGAAATGCAAATCGTTCTGCACTTTATGTGCCTCAAAGTAAAAATAATGATATTAAATTTTAAAAAGGTAGCATAAGATATTGCTGCTTATGCAGGAGCATCAGGATGCCAAGGGACCCAGAGCGATCCTCGGTCTAAGGTTTTCAATGGCACAGACTAGTGATCACAGGATGCTGGTGATACTCTCCAGTTACCCCTGGCAACCCTTCTCAACTGTAACGATGCTGCCCTACAATAGCTTTCACTGGGCAGCTTTCTCTTCACTTAGCTGAATGCTTTGGGACCATCTGCGTCGGAAAGCATAAAAGGCCAGCCTGCCTGTGGGCCCGTCACTCTGAACACCACCTCTCTGACCCCGATTAAATACAACTTTCAATCCCTTTTGTCCTCCCTGTTGACTTCTCCTATTAAGGGAGCCCTTTGACAAAGAAAGCGGAAGAGTGGACTAAGTGCCCCCAAGAAAGGTGATGTCTGATACTGCTCAACACAAGGATTAGCAAGCCAATACATAACAAAAGCAAGTTTGGGGGAGGGGTAAAGAGGAAAAGAAAAAAATGGTTTTAGCCAGGTCTTTGACTAATTCAGTAGGTACACAGTTCAACAAATAGCAATACAAGAGGCCTGCTCTGAAAGAAACAACTACTGGAGAACAATAATTTGAGGAGATACCTTTCAGCATCATGACACAAGGCCATGACATTGACAAGAATGGTGGATATATCATTTGCTGCCTATGGTTTTGTAAACTGAATTTTGTGGGGAGGAAAGGCACCAAGAATACTCGAGAAGTTACTTTAAAGACAGACTGCTTCCTACAGAAAGGTCTTGTAGAATCTCTTAACTCCAACCATGCAAGCTAACTTTAAAGGCAGTAGGATACAAAAACATGAATGACAAGAACAACATTGGCGAGAGAAAACCTAAATTATTTGCCACGCGAGAGGTGATTGTTTCCAAAGGCGTATACTAAAAAACGATCTGCTTGTTGGAATGTGCAGAGCATCTTTGTCAAAAAGAATAAACAGTTCTAATTTGCTAAATTTTCAGCTTGAAAAGACTTGCAGTAGCAATGGGGTCTCCTAATGTAACATGGCCTCTGAGCCTGAAATCGACGGTCGGCACCGGGGAGCGCCTGAGTGGCTCCAAGAGTGCAGAGGCATTGGGAGCCGGAACAAGGGGAAGAGCAGAGTGCCAGCTACTCCCACCATCCGTGCCTAACCTCAGCAGAAGATACCAGCCTCCTGGCCAGCACTCTCAGAAACAAAGGCGAATGGCTGGGAGAGCGGGAACCTAGCTGTGCCCCCCCACGAGACAGAAAATAATGCAGCTCCAGGAGCGTTTGTCCAAGGTACGGGGCAGTAATTATTATGTGATTATCACAAGGGAAAAGTCAGGCAGCGCCTCAGTGCAGAAGGTGCCTCCACTGAAGAACCTGAAGCCAAACAGAAAGGACTTCTGTAGAGTGAAGCAGCAGAAGGGATGATCAGGGATCTTACTTCCAGAAAAAAAGATATTGAAATAGTAGAAGTGACCAGAAAAGAGAAACAATAGTCATAAATCCATACACAAAACAAACCTTAAAAGAACCACAATGAGTTCTGGGAGCAGACCTTATATCTAATCCCAGCATCGGCAGTAATTAGGCTAGGGAAGCAAGTAGATCAGATTGGCCCCATGAAAATGCCAAAATATGGCAAATCGAGCCGGTAGCATATTATGAAGGATTACAGCACAACTGCTTGCCAGCATAGTTCTTTTTCACACTACAGCTTAACAACATTTTTCCTTTCTTTACAACAGGTCTGCCTTCCAAAGCTCTGAAGTTGTATCTGTGACCCTTCCAGATGAGGACCAGAAAAGACTTCCTCCAGAGCATGTCAGGAACGCTTAATCTACTGGTGTTTGTACAAAGCATCATGGTGTAAACCCTCTTCTTCTCAGTCCTCTTGGTGGGGCAAATCATTGCAAGGAGCAAATCTTTTCAGATATTAAAAGCAAACTGGGCACATCACCAAAGCTGCGATCACTTCTCAGCCATCAGGAAAGTCTGATTTTGCTATTTAGAACAACATCGGCTATTGGCAAAGTTATTCTCTATATAGGTGCTCTAAATGTCCTCACTGAAGCTTGATCTGCAGAGGCATCAGCACTGCTGACCCTACCTGATCCCCCTTATCTAGCCTGCTCCTGCCAACTCCAATCAGGTTGCTGTACCTTATCTTGTTAAATAAGCAGCCGATCTCCAGGTTTCCCTGTGTCACCAAAACGTTCTTATACTGCCTTTAATACTGTCTATCTCTATGGCATTTTAGTGCAAAACTACTGTTACAAACATGAGGCAGTTGGGGGTCCTAACCCTGAGAACTGGTTCCGCTTAGAACAGGCAGAAATGGTATGACAGCACGTGGAATGAGCAAAAGTCTCCGTCTGCCACAGAACAGCAACAGAAGGGGATACAAAGTCAGCAGTTTTTAAGATGAAATTATGAGGGGAGACATGCCACTGGGGTTGGTCCAGGCTACAGAACAACAGGGCTCCCGTCAAAGGAGGCTTCTTGCCCCTCCAGCGATGAGCAGCATATTCAAGCCCACTGTAATTGAGATTGCACCAGGGAGAAGCTATGCAGCAGAGAAGTTGTAACGCCGAACTTCTCCTCCACTGGCGTGGGGAGGGAAGAAATGGGGTCACATCAGCCACGACAACTACCAGAATGTATGGCGTTAGTCCAAACCTGCGTGTTCCCCCCACGGCTTGGTGGTGCAGGGCTGGCAGGCACGGCGGAGCTGGCATGGGAGCTCTGCGGGCAGCCCGCTGCGGCTGGAGCACGGGGATGTCTGTGGTGAGCTCCACCACCGTTCGCGGACGGCATGTGGTGGGATCTCACACACAGATGAACGGACGTGACAAGGCACACCGTGGCAGTTGTGGATGGAAAACCAGAATCATTCATTCAGCATATCCTAACTGTACCATTATAGCACGGCAATCCCTCTTTTAAATAAAAGGTTAAGATTCTGCTTGCGTCAGTGAAAAACCTCCCTGCATGCAGCAGGGCCAGAGTTTCACCAACTGCCAGTTCACGTGGGCAAGACTGGCAGTGCACCATTCTTCAGTGAAGCCTTCCACTTCCCAAACGTGAGCCCGGCTACACCGACCTCCTTAAAAATAGTCCCTGCAGCACCTCGTTTTGACTCCCAAATTGCACAGCAAAACAATGTAAAGTACAGCTGGCATGTCTTAACTATACGAGACCCAAAGGAGCAGAGGACCGCACCAACCACCAACCAGCAGGCAAAGTTTGTGGCTCCAGAGACTATTTCCAGACACCACTCCAGCATGGGTTTTGCACGGGTTACAGCAACCGCTCAGGCACAGTTCTTGCAGCAACTGCGTTTTTACTGACAGCTTTATTAACTATGTGCCTTTTACATTTTGTATTGAAATTTAATGTTTTATTTGGCACACTCAATTTAGACTACAGATGTATTTCCTTCTTCCTCTTTTTGTCTTTTTTGAAAGGGGGCAAAAAACATCAGTAAAGTCCCCGAATGGGCTCCACTGAAAATTAGTATTTCTCTATACACTCAAGAAAGTAATAGATGGGAACCTGTTTCTAATAGTTTTACTTTCTGTGTTATCTGGAGAAAAACAGATTCATACATACAAAGTGGACTGTTTCAGAAGATAGTGCTGTGAAAAATGAAAGACTGTTCCAAAGTAAAAACTGATTATTTCAGATGAAATGAGAAGCTCCAATGTCAACCTTACTGCCTGAATCAGCAAAAAATAAAAGCTTTGCATACAATAGGAAATTGGAGATTTTCCTTAAATTTACATTTCTTTTTGCTGAGCACATTTTTGCTTAAATGTGAAAGAACTTCTTAGAGACACTCCTAGTTTCAGACATTGCTTTTTGCTACGGTGTTGTCAAATGCTGCTGCCTGGGACTAGAATTCCATTGGTACAACTGGAAGAATTTATGTATTAATGCTAGATATGAGCCACAACAGCCATGGAAGACAGCTATTTTTAAGACTTATGTCCATGGACAACATAATCTAAATGAAGTTTTATTCTTTTTTTTAAAAGTAAGACCTCCTCAGTTGTATTGACAATGTCCAACAGAAAACCCAAGGCCAAATAGCCTAAAAATATAAATTGTAATTTCTGGAGGCAGAATGCATCAGAAATGTAGGCAAAATATTGACATATATATCTCTGATATTCCGTGCACTCCTACAATAAAATCGGGAAAAACTAACTCTAGGAATGTCATCATAAAGCATTGTACTATTTATTAAAACCTAAGTGACACATACCATTTGTATTCCATTTATATAATATCGTAATTACATAATTAGAAAACATATAGTTTCGATATTACAATCTACCTATAAGAGGCTCCTTCTCAAGACTACCCTCATGATTCTAAGCCTCAAAAAACTTAAACTGAAAAAAAAAAAAGAAAAAAAATTATCCTGACCGGTCAGAAAATTGCTGTGCTTTATTCCTTAAGTGCAGTATCTTCCCCCCACAAATATTACTGCAGAAATGCTGGGTATCCTCCCTCATACCAGTGCGGTCGTATGGTCTCCTCTCTAACAACGCACAGACTTACCAGTAAAACTTTCAGTGAAAATAGAAAACTAAGGGCAACATAAAGAAGCAGCAGTATGATTATTCTCTGCAGAGTAAGATGATAAAATGATGTGTATCTACTACATGAACGCTGACAATTCCCCAAGACAGACCAGACTCTGCCAGCTGTCTGGTTTTCAAAAAATTTCAAAAAATGAAGCACCCTCAGCCAGCACTATAACCCCAACCTTTTGAAAATAAACCCTTTTCTTATAGCAGTTGTTTTTTCTGGTGACTGCTGATACTTCTTCCTGAAGTATCTGCTGAACTTCTGGAAGAAACACAAAAGTACAAGGGAAGTTACCATTTGAGCTGCACCTAAAAATACCGGGATTACACAGAGAAGCAAAATCTTCTCTTGCGAAGAAACCCCACAATTTGCAATGGGAAACCAAAACCTGCTTCTCCAGCCTGTGCTGACAGTACCTGCTGCTGTCGCCTCGTGCAATACGTACACCCTGAAGCGCATCGTAGGAGAAGACGCTGAGCTCTCTGGCCGTGCACCCAGGGGTGCGCGCGTGCTCTCATGGACCTCCTCTCTTGCAAAGGTCCTGCAGAAGAACCAGCCTGGCAGAAGCTGAGATCAGACTCTTGCAGGACTGAACTCAGCAAGGGCTAGTTGATTTCCAAATCATTTGAAATTGCTTTGGCATGTGAGCCACTGCTCCCTTGAATAAGCAAACTCCAGCAATCCTTCAGGACATAGAATATGCTCACATTACACTTTCTTGAACAGATTAATAATTTACAGAAAATACTGTTGTATGAACTGCTGATTCATCCGCAGCAACAAATATCCATAGTAGAATCTTAAGCTATGGGCATGAAACCTAGGTTGATCAAGATCTCTTAAAAACCCAATGAATAATTGTTTTAAAACTCAATCGAAGTAAAACTGCTCTGTATTTGCTTCTTTACTTTGGCACTATGTATTAATTGTGTATGATGTCTCCTTGTGTTTTTGCCTCTCCTGCTGGTAACCAAGTGTTTTAATTTTGTTCTGGCTAGTAGAAATGCAAAAGACTAGACCGTGGGTCACCAACATCTGCAAAGTAGACGGACAATCCAAAAGAAAGGAAAGTCACAGGCAAAGAACAAAGATGTCACTGTAAAAGATGAGCAAAAAGAACACGCACAAAGTAGTCAGAACTCTGAAAAATACAGTAAAAACACCAGAGAGGCTAAAAGTGTTTTTTCTGATTGTCACCATCAAAAGTACCGCACTTTATTAGTAAGTGACCTAACTGGGGCTTAAACTCTGATTATCCTGTGCTTAACCCCATATGCCAGCCAATTTGTTCCATCATGCATAATATTGAAACAAATAATATTAAGCACAATAAACATGTATAAGTTGCCATCAGGACATTTTTTCTTAAGACTGTATATCCATACCAGTATTTGTGGCAATAATTTGTATCTAAAACCAAATCATTAAAAAAAAATTCCTTTCTATTACTATTTTTAAAGTATTTCATGAAACAGAGTTGTTAGACGGCATTCTTACATTTGGAGAGGTCATTTAAATACAGATTTTATACGGCCACAAACCAGAAGAGCAGACAAAGCAAAGTACAAGCCTGCCTGCGTTTTCTCAGTTTCCTCTTTTTCTGTAGAGAAACTCTGGTCCGTCCTTCTCTGTGTGCTGAGGTTATCAGAGAGATAACACTGTCCGGTGCCTCCTGGGGCAACCTGAACCAGCGAGGTCTGGATGCGCAGGGGCTCTGTGGGACAGTGGAGGGGCAGCGAGGCTGTGGGATGGGGACGGAGCACAGTGACCCAGCTCTGGGACCGGCAGGGTCAGCGGGACCTGGCAGGTGGCCGTGGGCAGCGGGTACCGCCAGCAGCGGCTGGGCAGGCGGCCACAGCCCGCAGGGGTGCAGGCAGCAGGGGCTGCCTGGGACAGGCAGATGTCCACAGGCTTTAAAGCGTGAGGCCAAGGAGGGTGGCGTGGAGCACCACGGAGGGGTTTTCAGAACCTCCTAAGGGAGGTTTGGGCAAGAGGGAGGAGAAGGCAGGTGGTAAAAGCAGAAGCAGGCAAGAGGGTGCAGGAGGGGTGGAGAGCGCAGCCCGCCAGCGGTCCCAAACGTGCCGCATCTCCACAGACGCAATCCTAACTCTAACGCTGACCCTCACCCAGGGCACCAGCAACATGTGATCCAGCGAGGAGCCTGGGCTGGCGGCAGCAGGGATGCTGACCTCCAGAAGGTGCAGAAAGCATGGCAGCTCCTGCGTCAACTGCAACAGGGGAGGTGCAGTGGAACCATGGGACGCCAGGCCAAGGCCAGTAGAAGTGGGTGCAGACAGAGCTCACCCGTGCAGTGAGCCAGGACGGAGCTGGGAGCTCCTGGGAGCACAAGCGAGCAGAGGGGAGCGCGGCGGCTGGGCCTCGCCACCCACCGAGGAGNACCCTCCGGCTGGCCTGGACGTCCCTGGGTGCGCAGCCGAGGCAGCGTAACGCCGTCCGGACGTGCAAGAGGGAACGAGCGAGCGCTACAACTGCTCCAGCTGTACAAACACCGCTGCTTTGAAGACGCCTTCAGGCCTGCTGCCCACAAAGTGGGGCCACCGGGACGGGGAGCGGGCAGCTGCACACCCAGGGAGGGTCGAAGCAGCCGGGGGGCCACATGCCCCGGTGCTAGAGAGGGGCTCGCGGCAGCCCTTGAGGCCTTCAGCAGGCAGCTGAGTAAAGTCTCCCTCCTTTCACATTACCTCGCTTAACAATTTAGTGGCACGGGGCAGACTCTGGCAGAGAAGCAAAGCGATGCCACCAGCTCCGCGGCAGCTCCGTGGCCGCCTCTGGAAGCGCCTGCCAAGCTGCCGCTGCCCGAGAGCCGCTCCAGCTGTGGAGGACACGGAGAGGAAAGTGTGTGGCGGGACGACGGGCCCCTCCTGCAGCCTCTTGCACCATGAAATCAAAGTGCTACGCCACAGACGGCAGGACCGAGCAGGGAGCACAGCGAGGTACTTGGAGAGACAAAAAGCATTAAAATCACTGCCGGTGAAGGGAGCCCTCTGAAGTCCAGGCTATATTTAAATACAGAACTATTTTGCCTGTCCAAAGGCAGAGGAGGACGAGCAGTTCCGGGGAGAGAGGAGAGCACTTACGTCACTTTGAGCTGCAGCAAAAGACAGAGGGAAATGTCCAACCCCATCGCCGCCAGCAGCACGGGCAGCAGGAGCAGATCCATGCTCTTCTGCGGACAGAGCTGCAGCAAAACATCACCAGCACCGCAGCTGAGCTTTGCTGAGAGGAAACAACAACGCACTCTCCCCAGTGAACAGAAATAGAAAAAATACCAAAAAACTAACCCCAAAACCCAGTTAGGACTTCAGCCCACGATATTTGAACCTAGTGAATGGGATCTCCTTCTACCATTTTGCCTTGCAAACTCCAAGAATTCTCCTACCTGACCTGGCCAGCTGCGGACACCCCTGTCATCTTCCCACTCGACAGTAAACTCTGCCAGGGCCAAGTCACAAACCTTACTGACAGAACTGCAGTGGCGCTGGGAAAACCGCACAGGGACGGTGTAAGGAGAAGCGCTTTGCCATACACAACGTTTTCTAGTTGACAGCGTGGCTGTCAGCGTACAAGCAAGAGTCCAGCTTTTCAGGACTGGGTAACAACTCTACATGAAAGATATTTTCATGGATGAAAATTTCTTTTTTCAATTACATTTTCACACTCCAAAAATTTAGTTATCTGCAGGAGAATGGTATCTGACAGGAATGCACTTTCACGACACACTTGTAACTTCAGTGTGGAGAGGGACAGAAGAAGTGTTATCAGTGATCTTGCTGGGAACAATGATAAACAGCAAGACAGCCCAAACAACTGCATGCAAAACTCGCACTCGGAAAGGAATGGTTTTCTGCCCATGCTTTTTAAAGGTGAAACTGCACTGCTAAAATCCTCTTAGCAAGCACTAGCAGCATATCATCTGTGCGATCAGTTACAAAATCTCCAATTCCAGCATTTCGTAGCCAATGCTGTTTACTGCTACATCCCCACAGCAAATTTACCTCTGTGTTCTTTATTCCCATTTACTCTTCTAATGACACACGCTGAAAAGACAAGACACCAGTGTAACATAATTCAGATATTTTCAACTTTTCTCTCAACTATTTCTGAAACGTATCTGTTCCCTTCAGGCTTAAAAAAAGGAGATACAGAACGGGGTTAAGTGCACCTTTTGTCAGTAACCTATCTTCTCCCTGTGGTCTCGTAAACAAGCTGCTTTCTTTAGAAATACAGCAGACCTTCAATTTAAATTTATGGAAGGACTGAACCAGAGGAGCCCGCACTCAAATAATTTTAATAACCTATTAAGTTGCGACTTCAGATTCATTTTATAACCATGTTCCTCAGGGAACGGCACTATCAGGATAAAGATAGAATTTTTTTTCTTTTAAAGATAAATAGCATCATTAATCTGCAACATTTCTTTTCTATTATCTTTCAAAATGAGGAGTTATTTTGTTCTGATCTTGAGGTAATTAGCCTTCATTCACTAGCCAGAAAATGTCTGTGTTCTGAAAATTAAAAATGTGTCATTAAGTGGAATTTACCATAATGTCATTTATCTTTATATAGTTCATCAGTGACAGCAATGGGCCTGGGAATCCATCAGCTTTTACCGAGGAAGCATTAAAACAAATTGAAAAACAGAATAATCCCAGGCACTCTTTAACACAGTCAAAGCCATTTGGGTAATTAAATAGTGGTATTTAAAGTTTTAATTTAGATTTTCCCCTCTGTTCATCAGCAGTCAAATGAGATGTTCATATTCATAACTGTTTGTAATAAAGGGTTTCATAAAGCAAACGGAATATCAATGCCGTTAAAATTAAAGAGAACACAGAGAAATCTTTCAAGTGCAAACAGGGAAGTTCATTCCTACTGCACCCTATTTTCTAAGATTACATCGGGAATAAACCCTCGCCATACCTAGCTCACTTTCCATACTAATAATGTATAAATTCTACGATGTTTGTGCTCCCAGTAGTTACAGCTAACTTCATTTACATTTCTTGTCTTTGAGTGTTTTGTTACACAGAAAAGCCAACTTCAAGAAGTGGTATAGTTTGCCTTCTGTTTCCATTGTTTTTCAATTGTTTGCATATTAATCTCAAACATCTTTTATCTTGTATGTTCAGCTCTTGAGAGGTTATCGTTCTGTTGTGCTCCTACAGCTATTGCAATGCAACAACGTGCACCCAGGAAACTAGTATGTAGTATAAATAATGCTAACAATAATTATTTAGGGATGCAAATAGAATCACTAATGAGCAAACCATACAACTGTAATCAACTTCAGGGAAATTTTTTTCGTGTGTACAGGCAAAATATTAAGAAAATGTTTATTAAACCCTAAGAGCATCCCAGTTCAACCCAGAATAGCTTATGTGAACAAGCCTACATGAGCATCCTACCTAGCACCGAGAGATTAGTCAGCGCATACATACTTCTGGAGACCGCTCCCGTAGATCAGCTGACTTTGGCAATAGTTTAACAGAAAGACGATGGCTCTTCTAGGAAGGCCATCAATACTGCTATATAGTGAGATAAAATGCAATTAAACCTTAACTTCAGGACACAGCTCTAAATTTGCTAATTATGGTTTACTTATGTTTAATTACGATTTCCATGGCAGGAAAAGCAATGGATAAAAGCTTGCTAGTACTGCTCTTACTAGATACTATTAAAGCCTTACTGTCAGTTTTTGCCAAAATTAAACTAGAGAGATAAAATTAAGCAGTTCCTCATGAAACAGTTTCAACTGAAATAGGTCTGACTAATGAAACTTTCAACAGATGTACATTCTCACCAACATGCTATTGGCTGGGACACAGTTATTTAAAATATGGAAAAAAAAGCACATATTCTCTCTTCCGAGTGCAGCTGGACCTAAATTAGACCAAAACAGTCAAAAGTTTAGTACGTGATGTTTGTTCTCTTCTTTCACATGGTAAAAAACACTAAAAGATTTTAGCTTCTTTCTGAAGGAAAAGTCTAATAACTCCTGTTCACTCTCTTTTACATAAAGCAGAAAACCCCCAAATTATGACTTCATTTGCAATGTTACAGAGACTTAGATGTACTTTTCTGCAGAACCACCTGAGATGTTCTATTTTTCAGTTCCAGAGCAGCAGGCAATATATTAGTCAAGAAAAGATACTCTTACATAGCACTGGAAAGAAACATTAGAAACCTGAGTGCCTCTGGAATTTTTCATGTATGAAGTGGAACAATATAGCACAGCATACCTTAGATACAATGTAAAATCAGCACAAGCTTAACAACTTGATAAATGCCGAGACACTGATGATAAATCAGGCTGTAGTATTTTCTGCGATATTCCTATTCCTCCTTTGCTGAAAAATATTGTAATTTTTATCACACTTCTAGTACAGAAAAGTTCAGTAAATATACATCTTTCAAGAAAGGCTGGTCTCTAAAGAAGTAACCAGGCTAGGTTTTTAGTAGTGTAAATTTTCTGACAATAATGAAGTACTCCTTTTAGTTATCCTTCTAACATACCTTCCCAAACTTACTTACCTCTGATAACCTGTTTCCATGAACACCATTCCAGCAACTTTTTTTTTTCTTCTTCTTTCTTTTTTTTTTAATTTAACTAGATGCTTTTGAGTCAGCACTATGCCTTAGCTACCTCCGAGGCACGGTCATACTGGCATACTTGACTTTAAGCTCTACAGCTCTGCTAGATTTCACTCCTTTTAGCAGCTCCTTTTGTTCACAAGCAGACATTGTCATTGAAGGAGATGGAGAGCAACTTTCAACTTGTGAAGCAAGTAGGTCTTGTGAAATTATTCCATTTCTAATTCCTCCTATCCAGGCAGTGAATAAATACACCACTACAACTGCTGCGGAGATCAAAACGATGCCTAGAGTTGGCAAGATAAAGTCAAGTCATACATGAACACAATAGAAATACCTGCAGGACCTGCTAGAATTAACTGATTAACACCGCTTTTTAAAAATAAAGTTGGGTCACCTAAAGCCTGACACGGACTATTTTTAAAGGCATACATGGAAGGAAATAGACAAGAAGGTGCAAAATTATCCCTGCTATGTAGCAGCAAAGTAACTTAATAAAGAAGTGACAGGAGATATTTCACGTCAGTAGGCAGAAACCCCTCTGCCTGCCGGGAGGAGCCGTAACATCCCCCTGCAGTGCTGGCAAGCTCTGTAACAAAGCAGAGCCCGTCTGTCCTATACCTGCTAGGACGGCCAAACAGGTGCACGGGCACAGAAGAACAGAGACAGAGGAGAAAACCAAGATACACTTCTGCTGGGAAAACTGAGGAATCAGAATATTTCCACCACCTCCTGCACAGCCGTGACGAGAGTGAAAAGTGGCACCTTTAAAGTTACCCAGATGAGCTAACGGTGACTAGCAGCAAAGACAAAACAAATGCAAACATGTTCTTTAAAACGATCTCTGTACCGCAATTCTGAGCGGCAAACTACAATCAATACGATATTTGGAGTGTGCACCTTACCCCCCAAACCACCGGCTACCTATCAGGGTTACAAAAATAGCTAGACTTTCGGTAATGTGAACTCTATTCTTGTAACATTTAACTTAACTTCCTGTGTCTTTGTGTTATTCAAGGAAGTGAAACTCATGCATAGCATGTTTATATTATTCCCCCTTATAGTAGACTTGCAGACAATGTCAGGTCTGGAGAGATAAGAGCTGCCTCTAGGACATGAATTCTCATGAGGATTAGACAGCCACCATCTGGGGCCTTGCGTTTATCTGCAGCAGCTGCAGTCTAAATATCAGCGTTGGATAAAAATGGGTGCTGGTCCTGAAGTGTTTAACAAGTTGCTGCAACTTGGTTTCAATTACAGTTTGCTGTCTTTTGAAAAAATGGAAGAAGAAATAACAGAATGACCTCCCTTCTCAGCAGAAAAAGCGCCAAGGGATGCTCAGTGCAGCTCTGCAACCTTCTGTCCTGCTCTCTGCCCAAAAGAAAACCCCAAATCACAACCGTTAAGGCGAACCTCTTTGGTACAAAGGCTTATAAAAAACTGGACATGGCAAAAAGAATCGATGTTTTCAGTGCACTTGCCTATTGGCATTCATTGAAAAGTAAAACTTCCAAATGTCTAAAACAGGTAAAAGAAACCACATGAGGGGCTGCAAGTTCAGGTATCCTGAATGTTTAGAGTTTTCCCTGCAATTAAGGAATGAAGGGTAATTGTCAGAGGCATCTAACTTTAAGCATATCACAATCCTACCTGGCATGTTTTTCTAGGCACCAAGAAGAAATGGGGGAACTAGCAAACCACTTGCACTCATTCCAAGTTCTAGCCTGCAGACAAATGAATCGAGCACATAGATTGCCCTCTGCTGCGTTGACTGGGCAGCAGAAAGAGCCCTTGCCTAGAGATTTTTGGCACTTTCTTCTCTAGCCACTCTTTTCTTCCTTACTTCACTTATTTTCTGCTGCAGCTGCATCTTGTTTACTAATTCTGTTAGGCAAATCACAGGGCACTACCTAAAACAATCAATAAAGCTCATTAAAATAATTAAATTAATTTTTAAAAGGAAATACTGCTGATGAAAAAGCTATTAAAAAGGTATGGAACAAAACAACTAGCAGGAGGAAGGGAAAATTTTGGTGTGATCTTTGGGCATGCCTTTCTAAGCTGATGCCTCAAAATGCAGAAGTCTCACTGGCTTCTTAGTTAGACTGTAAAAAACTGACTTTTAAAAGGATTCTTTGGTTTTGTAACAAGGTCTGCCTCATTGTGTTGCTACAGCGGTGAAAAGGGAGGATTGCTTACTTCATTCGGTTCCCTTGTCTTGAGTTAGCTCTGCTTTTATATACATGTACATAGCTTGTGTTCCAACACCATCACTTAAAACAAGACCGAGGTTAAAGGTGCCCATTTTGGCCAGTCAGAGAAAGCGAAGTGCCTCTTACACCCATTCTCCACAGGAGGAGAGCAACTCTCAGACTGGATGTGTGAGCCCCCAGGGCCCCATGGCTGATCTAACCCAGGAGCAAAGAGCAAATCCCAGCTGGAGAGAGCCTCCAGCCACTCTCTGTGATGCTGAGACAGCTTCCAGTTCGGGTCAGAAGTTCCTATTGTTGAATCTGATGCTGTTTTCCCGAGGCTGGCTGGAAACATCCACCGTGTCCTGTACCGAGTACCAGGAAACGGGATGGTGAAGCCACTGAGATAAGTCAGCCAAAGCAAGGACATGGCAGATCAGCAGAAAAGAATTAAACATCCAGTTTGATGCCTGGACAAAGCCTGCAAGCACCCTACGCATTTCTCAAGTAGAAGCCAGATACTTCCCGACAAGATGTTTTAGCGGGTGGCACTGAGTGACCCACCACTACAGAAGAGGTGCTGCTTCCGTGCTGGGTACTCAGCACTGTCCAGCCAGATGTGATGGTTAGGCATTTCAAAAACAGGTGCTGGGAACTAAATTTCTAAATCCGTGTTAAACCTTTAAATCAAGCCAAGTCTAATTAGGAGACCAATTTTAGACTTTTTTTTTTTTTTTTTTAAGTATCAGAATAGGCTACAGATTTTGGACATCACAGCTGCACATCAGAGCACCCTGTCTACCTTTTTCCTACCCAAAGCACCGGTACCACGGGTTGTCCAGGAAATGTGACCAAACCAGAGCGTCTCATCAGCTCATACTGTCGCGCTCACTGAACACAGCCCATTTTGTACTGAAGCCAGGATTCATTAGATCTCTGCAACAAACTGGCAGGCCTCCCCGCTGCTGCTGTGCAAGTCCAATATCCACCAACTCATGGAGAGGCGTGCAAAAGTAACCTTAACAGATGTCTTAGGAAAGAGGGAGAGAAAGAAAACCTGATGTAGCCAGCAAACAACCAGGATCTCAACAGGGCGACCGAACCCCCTTTGTCCGCTCATGGCCCATGCTCAAGCAGCTCTTCACGGCCACCAGGACGTGGCTTCACGCAGCTGCAGTGCTGGGACTAGCTGACCGGCACCAGCACGAGAGCCTCCTGCTCCACCTGCTCAGATACAGATGGCAAAACCAATTTTGGATGTGGAGTAAGTAACCAACCTCTTGACCTCTGGACTAAGAAGCACAGGGGTATTTTAGGAAGAACTACAAACATTATGCTTCAACACAGCCGTCAACCTCCCAGAAGCGAGAGAGGTGTCCAGTGGGGGGATGAAGTTTATAGGACAGACGTTTGGGAAGAGCCCTCAACCTCCTCAACAGAGGTGGTTTGAGACAGGGGAGCGCACCGCCCACTGAAGGAAATACCAGCTTCTGCTTCTTCCAAGTAGGCCCCAGAGCCGTGATCAGCAATAACGCGCGCGGGGGCCCGCGGCAGGCCGGGACCCTCCGGCTGGGACGGGGCAGCCTCTGAACCCAGCCCGCCCAGCCGTGCCTCCGAGCTGCCCCCACACAGCGCAGCCCTGCTCTCACCCACCTTCTGGAGACCGTTTTCCCCCACCGCCAGGTCACATTTCAATGGCGTCAGCTCCCGTGATCTGGCTCACCAGACGGCAGCACCGGACTGGGGCCAGGACAAGCAGCCGTAGCACAGCGGATGGACCTCATGGACCGTCTGCTCGGTGGCACTGCAAACCTGCGTGGAGCTCGGGTGCCCACAGCAGTACGGACTGTGGCCCCAGAAACGCCTGTTTCCAAATACGCCCATCTCCTTTCATAGCGGCAAGGAGCCAGATCACAGAATAACAGTAAAAAGCGGCAAACTGCAGTGACTACGTATCTTTACAGTTAACAGCCCTTTCTGTTCTACCTTCAAAGGGCTGGGGCTACCCGCTGCCTCCGAGGCATCCTGCATGTTACTTGGACACAAACAGAGCTGTAGGAGCTCAGACCAAGTATTTGTGGCCAACTCTTGTCTCCAGCTGTGGCCAAGAGCTAGCCCCTACGGAGAAGTACAGGAGTAGGGCAGGCACCGAAACCTCTCCTGGTTGCCCCCACTGCCGGCAGCTTCTCGTGGGTTTTCTGAGCCCACGGACCATCTTGTGGCATGAAGTTACACAGCTTAATGACGTGAAGCCTGAAGAAGGACTTTTGTTTCAAACACTAGTTTCGCTGGATGCTGCCTAGGTTCTTGCATGGAACAGACAACGAAAACTTTTAAATAATCCTCTTCTCCATACACACATGATTTTACAGAGTCCCTTCATCCCCCTCCCATTGCCTCATTTAACAACAGCAATTAAGAAGTATTTGAGACTACTGTAAAGTATCACATATATTCTGTTTGAATGCATGTGCAAATTTTGGTTTTGTATAACAACATTTAAAAGCATAAATACATCTGTAAGTTTAAATGCCTAAAATTCAGATTCCAGCTCCAAGAAATGCTGATGTGTGCAATAATCTTCACTGATGATAAAACAAAAATAATTGTATTTCCGTAACAAATAACCCTGTATGCGTTACCTTTTTACCTGTTCTATTCTTGCCAGATAGTCTGCTCATATGCCAAGTTTAACACACTTTTAACACACAGGTATGGCAAAAAAGATGCACTACTTTTGCGTAACTGTAATGAAGATATTATATTTGACAAGAAGATACTAAAATCTGAGTTGAAATTCTCTTGTGCCAGCAACACACGTGGTATAGGAGAAGAACAACCAATGCATCCAGCTGCAGCTCCCAGTCCTTACATCGCTCTGGTCTCGCCCTAATAGACCCAGTTTAAAAGCATTTTAACTTTAACCATTTCTGAGGGACTGGGATGTTGCAGGCAAACTGCTGACTCCATCAGCTTTATACTGGCTGATAAACACATTCATTGGTATATTTTCAACAATTTCCTTCTACTTGTATACTATTTTAGAAGTACAAAAGGCAAACGGACAGAACCGAAAATCTGGCCACCGGTTTTCAGCACCAAACACTTCGGCATTCAAAAACTGCTGCAATTTGATCACCTCTAAGCACTTCAGATGCTACAATTTCTAACATATTTTCCGTTACTTTAAACATTTTCCTAAAACCACGGAAGATAAAGGTGTAAGTGAAAGGCCATGAAGACAAAAGGTAGATACCACTGTGTATCAATTTTATGCAAAGCAAATATGGTTGGTTACAACCTCCCCCACTCATTTTACAACCTGCACTAAATAATGCCATTAGAAGCCTGTTCAGTCATCGAGAATGAACAGACGTACGGAAGAAGTGAGCAAAAAGCGCACAGTTTGCTGGTGGGTATTTAACACAGAGCACATACCGCCCGTTCTGCCAGGAGACACTGCTGAGACAACCCAGCCTCGTACAGGGATGCTGCCAAGGGTGGCCCACGGAGGACGGGCAGCATGCTTTTCTCTGAACGGCAGAAGAAGTCACGCCAGGTCAAGCCCCCCGGACGCACTGATCTCCACCGGTGCCTGTGGGCAGGTGTAGGAAGTCCTCCACTGACCAAGTACCAGGAGTGCTCTCCCCAAAACCTCGGGTTTATTCCTCCAGGGACAGACTGCAGACACGTTCATAATGACCGTCTCTTCAGGGAAAAGAAAGCTACACCACCTCCCCTCAGGACAACCGCACTGCTCAGGAACATCTTCTGCCTCGGCCCCTCGGTCCCCACAGGGATCGGTGGCTTTGCCTTCAGCTATGGACGGTGCTCCCCCACAAACCCCAACGGCCGTGCCCCAGAGTCACCCTGGCTCCGCTCTGCGCAAGGCAGCGGCCGGTCCCTCTCCTCTCCCCAGCCTGCTGATGGGGACCGCTTGTCCCTTTGGGGACCGGCCGCTCCCAGGGACGCGCTTTGGCCAGCCAGAACCACCGCCGTCCGCAGGTTTTAACGCTCTCTCTTGGACGCTCCCAAGACCAATGAAGATGCATGGAAATTTCGCCGGAAGGGGTTTTAACAGCCAGTAAACAAATGGTTCCCTGCTGCGTTTCTAACAGAGACAGCAGCACTGTACAGTGAGATCCAGAACATGTTCAGGGATGTCAAAAAAAACCCCAAAAAACACAACAACCAAAAACCAACCAAAAAACCTCCAAGCATGACTGCTTTAATGCGAGTGAAAGGCAAAGTACAATAGATACAGCAATCTATGTACATTATTTTACCAGTCTAGGGCTCTAAGTAGACAATTATATGCTTAAATGTTAAGATTCCCTAAGCTGGCTTAGCAGTCTCCATAAAATAGTTTGAAGCACCTGTTTTACAAGCAGATTGTCTGTTTAAAAGTTGAAGAATAAAAGGAATGGAAGCACAAAAACATGGTTGTACAGAAAGCAACAATTCTTCTGAAAATAAGCAAATAGTAGTATAGGAGGGGCTTGCTTTTGCCTCCAAATAAAAGCAAGTTTATCAATATCATTATTAAGATTAAGTTTCTAAATTTAAGTTTCAATTCCTTAAAATTGCCTGTTACACTGAAAAAGCAAAAAAGAAAAAAAGGCTAAGTAGTGTTTCCCATGACTAAATGGATTAATTCTTTAGTACAACACAATTACTGCTCTCCACACGGTTTCAGGGAACATCTAAATAAACATCCAAAGCTTATTTTATGCAAAGAAAAGGTCCATTCTAAGGAATAACCCAAATGCTAAAAAGTTGATGTTTTGTGTAAAAAAAAGAAAAGCTATATGGAGAAATGGGAGAAAGAAAAGGACATTTTAGGTAGGTTTATGGGGTGACATCTACTGACAAACGGATATCTTTGTTGAAGCCACACTGTTCACATGCCTGTTTTATTTCTGGATGTCTTTCTCCCAAGTAATTTTTTTTTCTGATGCGGGGAGCTTAGCCTCAGCGCATCTGACCTTTCTGAGCGATGAAAGGATCTGGCTGAGAAACATACGGTTCAGAGGAGGAGGAGGACAAGTTATTGTGCAAGTCAATGCGAAGCTAGCGTTTGCTGCAGAGGCAGGGAGCTGCCATACGCGGCTGCTCCAGGGGTCCGGCGACCCCCGTAAGCCCCCGGACAAAGGCTGCGCTGGGCAATGAACGGCAGCTCTTTTCTCAGTGCACCGCAGACGTGAGGCCGGCTCGAGCCCAGGCCCTTGCAAGCCCCGCACTGCACGAGGAAGGGGAGGCAACAAGGACGCCTGCACCGAGCGGTGGCACGCAGGCACTCCTCTCCCATTACTGTAAATACTAACGCTGTGTATGACATTTTTTAGTGTACAAATGGTTTTGACTTTGATTTTTGCAAGGCAGGTATCCACATTTCTAAATGGTTACATAGTGCTTTTGATAGATGCATTATACAGTGCTTTTTTTCAAAAAAGCAAAAGCTCATGAACTGTAAACCATTCTGGGTGGAAGAACAGGAAAAGTTATCCCCAGCTTCTAAATTTCCCTAATTTCTACCACTTCACAAAAAGGCCTGCCGCGTTGAACAGACAAGGCTTGTTCTGCTTCTCTTCTGCATGTGAAGGGCAGCAACTTGCCCTTAGCGTAGGCTAAGCTCTTAAGGTCAGTACTGCCTGGTTTATAATAAGCTACAGTGGATTAATGTTGCAGCCATGTTTTATACTTAACGAGACACACCTTGTCATCTACACAGAAATTCTTATCTCTCATCCCTCTCTCAAAAATACCCTGCATTTCAGCAGACCAGCAGCATTTCCATGATATTTCAATGTAGACTTAAATGGGGGAAAAAACAGCACTGTGTCTCAAAATCAGTGCATAACTACAGCCTTTGAGGGTGTAATGGCCGATAAATTGTTGTGAAAATACAGCAATAACAGAACATCAATTCAAGTCATATTTATACACTACCACTGTATTTCCAACAGTTCAATAAGTAGGTCACCCAAATAAGACTTAGCCCGGCGCGCAACAGTCCTCAGCTAAAGGCACATTACTAAAAGGCTATGCGCCTTGCTGAACTCAGCGCATTTTCTTAAACCCCTCCTCTCTAACACATTTATCAAAATTTCTAACAACAAAACAACTGTTGGAAGAGTTTGGAAGGTTTTCCTTTTCTCAAAGAAGACGGTTCATACTCAACACGACAGCACAGATGAAGCACCATCATGTCTCTTCTAATTACTATCAGTGACTGCAACTCATCACAAAGTAAACATAATCTGCATCTTATTAAGGACAAGGAATACCTGGCAAGAGCATCTGGCTGTGTTGGCAATCTCTGACCAGCTGCTCAGGACAGGAAGACAGGAAAGAAGTGCACAGCTCTCTGCATCCAGCCAAACCCAAGGGAGACAGGGTACCCCCAAATTAGGTCTACTGGAAAGTGCCTTTTTTGGGGGGGGGAAGGGGGCATAAGAAAGGGGCAGATGAGGTTCTGAATCCTAGGTCATATGAAACCCCGCAGAGGCTTATCTTTGTGTGATATTTTAAGGGTTAAAAAGTGAACTAAAAAGGTGTGTTTTAGAAAGCACAAAAGCATAAAGGAATGCCTAGAAGTATTTTGTACTGAGGAAGGATGGCTTGACTTGGACTAGCATTTTAATACTCCCTAAAAAGTGTGCTGTACTACTGCACCCGGTACAGTACCCTCTGCTTTCACTGGCCTTTCTCAAATTTCTGTTCTTTCACTTTGCTTATACCTCTAGACTGTAAATGAGAAACTACCTGTTCCCAAACCATTTAGTTTAGAGCTTCATATACTGCAAGACAGTAGAGAACTTTTATTCCTCTGGTTCAAGAGAAATACTGTCTTTTCCCTGCCTAATGGGGTACTTTCTAAGTTGCTTTTTAAAACACATCCTCAAGCACAGCAGCTTGCTTACATGAAGATACAAATACCCTCCGATATCTAATACAAATTCCCCTCAAACCAGGACGACCTTATCCTTGCAAGTAAGATGCTGAATTTGTCAGGTTTGTATTCCACACTGCTTACAGAGATTTCTTGAATTCCATTAAAGCCAATAAAAGAAACAAAAGTTCCGTAGATAAGCATGTGTTGCTCGTTTCCTTATATTAGGGCACCCTTACATTGAAGGCAAGCAGTAGGTTCTGCCAACTGTACTTAACGTGTTTGTAAAACCATAAAGATTAAACAGTATAATGTTATAAATCCTATTACAGTATATAATCTCTAAATTACATTCAAGTGGATAAAAAATACACAGCTTGTTAATGAACTTTACATTTTCATAACACCATTTACGCTGCACAGAAGAATTCCGTTACTTTGGATAAAAAGTTTATGAAAATCCATTTCTCACAGCTATTACACTCAGCGGATTCTGTTTGTCCTGGGAATCCACTCCCCTGAAAATGCTGGCCTCAGAAAGGGGCAATTTCCTCACCCGCGTCCCTTTTACCTTCTCTGGGTTTTCGCAGAGCACCTTGCATGGGAGCAAGAAGTAAAAAGGAGGTGGCTATTCAGATGGGCGCAGAACAAAGACGTGGAGCACCCGGAGCCTCCCCGCTGCCCTCCTGGCAATCGCGAGAGGGTATCGACAGCACCCGGCCTGCGGAGGACAGCGAGGCACAGGGGTGGCAAAATGCGGACGCCGCCAGGCAGAGCATTCCGTCCCGGCCGACTGAAGCCTCCCTGACGGAAAACTGACTTTCTCTTCCTGACGGGATGTCAGGGAACAGCAAGGGTGAGAGCTGTGCAAAGCACTATTGTGTGGAAAGGAAAAAAGTATCTTTGTCTGTTGTGGTGGCTCAAAACAGAGGAAGCTGCAGTTTCAGAAACAGCTTTTTTGCAACGGATGAATGAGTTCTCCCGATCCCCTATAAATAACATGGAAACTAATGTAAATCTGTGAAGCCACAAAGCCCCACCAGTGCCTCCTGGGTGGGTTTTTAAGGCATCAGGTCGTCAGGTTGCAACTTTCTGACCAACAGCAGAAGTAACATAATTTCATCTGAAGAACCGTATTTACCAAAACCCATGCAGTTTTAGAACACTTTCACACCAATTGAGCAAACAAACCTTAAGCAGCAAAAATCAGCAGTTCTGAATATAGCATACACAGGAGATAGCATGCTACTTCATGAGCAAGGGGTTGTAAAATCCTAGTACTTTCAAACAAATGTTAAGGCTGCAATCACTTTTCTAATCGTCAAAATGTGCTAGCGTCAGTAAACCAGGAGTGTATGAGGAAAACTGCCAAAGGAAAAACATCCTGTTGTCAGATTCAAACTGCAAAACAATAAAAGGGTATGAACATCTGTTATTACAGTATAGCCCTTCTTACCTTGGATGCTCAGATAAGTATGTTCAACTAAAGAAATTCAAACTACCTAAACATTTACTGTAATACCACTCATGTAGACTAAAAAAAAAGGTATCACAAAAACAAATGAATGGAAAAACACTTCACCAGTGACATTTTAACAAGGCCTACCGTAACCGAGTTATGCAGCCATTAATTTTGTTACGGTGTTCACCTCAGCCTCCATACTGTAATTCAGTTTATAAAATAAGGCATGCCTGTCGTCATAACTTTGAGAACAGGATTTGAAGGCTCTGGCATCCTTGAGTCTGCAACAAGACGATCTGAATGTGGGAGTGAACAAATTAATCTCGAATTCCTTAACTCCACAGGTTTGAAGCTTTTTAATTTTTCTCCAAGAAGCCACGGAATTCAGCATTTCTCAACAGAAAGTGTAATTTTGCTGCAGCCAGACATCCGTCATGTTTTGTCCCCAGGCAGCTGCCTCTCACTCTCTATCCTCCCCATGTGGGAGACATCACGGGCACACAGCGAATGCCCCTTGCAGTGACACACAGAGCTAGGCACTGGGACGTAAGAGACTGGAGCTGCAAGCCCCAGCCTCAGCTTCCAGCAAGCAGGAGGTGGCATTCCCAGGCTGGAAACCCGCGTGCCTGGGCTCTGGGAATGGGAAGATAAGCAGCGCAGCGAGTGGCAAATGCTCCGTCCTGTCTGCCCGCAGGACCAACAAGACTCGGAGCAGAGGGCACGGGTACTGCTGCGGGGGCCCAGACCAGGCTGTCTGCAAGGCTTTTGAAGGCCACGGAGCTGTGTCTGGCCAGACTTTCGGCTCCTGTTTCTGCCGGGTACCGTCTCTTGCAATCTGTCTGCAGAAGGAGGGGCAGTTTACAGACCCCAGGAATTCTGTGCCACGTGGGCTTTCAAGGCATTGTTTTCATCTGCCTGCCTGTTCACAGGTTCAGTGCAACGCTGCAAAACCATCCTCTTGGCAGGCTCTATCTGATCCTCTGGCTGAAATCAAAGGAGGGATAAGAAGGGGATGAAAAAGGTTGGGGAAGGAAATGGAGGTGAGGGAAAGGGGTGCCAGCAGGAATGCAAGTCTGGGATTTCATAAGGGGTTCGGGATGGAGCCAAACCGGGTACGAGGCACAGCCATACGGACGCCTCCCTTACCTCATTCTGGGCATCCATCAGAATGAAAATACTAATATTTCATGGTCCGACTGCCGACCCAATGGCTACAGAAGTTGGTGGCGTGACTGACAGACAAAGGGATCAACGTTTGACTCTAACTGTTTATTTGGTGCCACTTCAGCTTTTTAACCTCCAAGTCCTATTTTATGGCTCTGTGACTGGTCAAATAACTGTACATCCCACACACCTCTTGCTTATCAGCTACCCTAACAATATTCTGGGGTAGGACATAAAAATATTTTTGCTGGTCTGATTTGCCTTTTTTCTCTTTTATAATTAACGCTTACTGGCGGTTTTATGTCGCATGTAGCTAGATTCCAGTTCCTTGAAAAAATTAAAAGCAAGAACCTCTACAGAGCATTATCTCTTCTCTGCGCCATGAACAGGCTGAAGCTTTCAATTAAAAGGGATGCTAAAATTATATTCTTCCAGTCATCCTCAGAGAGGGATGGCATTTCTCAGTACCCACGGACAACTTGAGCTGGCCCTGCAGAAGCATCACTGGCACATGGTTCAAAGCACTGGGTGAGAGAGCGTCTCAGGTAAACCTGTCTCATCTGCTAGATGATAAAAGCACAGCCTGTCCAGTAAATCCAGAGGAAACTCTCTGCTGATCAGGTTGCTGAAGCTCCTTAATGCTGATGCCGTACCCAGATGTCCGCTGAGCGGGGCAGCCACTAGCTGGGGGAGACCTTCCCCTGGGGAGGAGGACTTTGTCCTCTGCCGACTCCCGCGCTGGAAGCCCAGCGCCTTCGTTGACAGACCGACCAAGGCAGAGGTGGTTGGCCACTGGGGGAAGCTGCAATAACAGAATCCACGCCAGAAGAACGACCCGCTCCTGCCCAGCCACAGTCTCAACGCAGGTCAGGAGGGCTTTGACATGAGCAGCAGACCCAGGGATGTCAAGGTACTCCCAGCTCTGCGGCAAAGAGCCGACACGTGGGCGGTTCATCCCATACTTTGTCTAACCTGAACACAGCTGTGGTAATGCAGAGGGATCGTGTGACAGCATGTGTTTTTCACCCGTTTTGCCAAAGAAGAGCTATGGGACAGCAGAGAGGCCTGAAGGAAACCAGCATAGCCACTATATTCTTCCCCTTCTGCAACTGGGCTCTGCTTGCTTCCCAAAAAGGTAAATTTGCATGGAAGGATGAGAATGAGCTCAAGGTCCTTCGGATTTCTCTGGACTTCTTCATGGCATTAATGGGAAAACATGGTTCCGCAGCTGGCCGACATCTGCAGGGCGGTGTGCCCACCAGCAGCTGCCACCACCAGCCGGCCGAGGCGTTCCAGGCGAGGTGCAGGCACTGCAAACCTGGCCTGCAACGAGGTGCTGCGGGACCTGGCTTAATCCCCCTGCCACGCACCTCACCAACCACACCACCGATGGATGGCGAGGGTGTCCCGCAGGTTTCAAGCAGAAGAATAAGCACGCAAGGAATAAGATTGCCTTCAAAAGACAGTTTCACTGTTTTTTTCCTAGCGTTGACTGAAAAAGGCAGTAAATACATTTCAAAAAATGGTAATTGAACCACAAATACTAAACTGAAGTACTAGTTATGGATTGTACAAGGCTGCTTTAAGTTTTAACATCACTGCATAAAATTAAAACATTATTATAAAAATTCAGTCAAACAGCAAATTTTGTAATTTTTTTTCTTCAGTGTTAAGTACACTAAGTACAACATAGATGTACTTGTTTAACTTTGACTTTATGACTCATGCAAAGCATCACCTATTATTCCAGAGCAAGTCTCCTTAAATAAACTTTTCTAAGGCATTGTGAAAATGGAGGTTGTGGATTAGCGAGCAGGGAAAGATGAGGTCATCTAGGCCTATTGAAACAGCGTTTTGAGACCTCGCAGACCAACAATAGCAGAACTTCAGCAAATCCTCTGAAGTACACCCCCTTGTTTTCCACGCAGCCTGGATTAGTCTTGAGCTTCTAGATCTAAAAATACAATAACCCTTTCACTCATATATAATAAAGAGAAATAGACTATACTAAAAAAAAAAACTTAATAGGTTTATTTACATGCCCAGCACATAGAGCTCTTCTGTATTTACAATACAAAGGCCAAAACAATACAAAACAAATGGCAATTCAAAAAAAAAAAAAAAAAGGGTTTTTTTCCAAGCTGTTCGGATGTGGTTTGCCATTTTCACAGTGGTGTAAAATATGAGGCATTCGTGTCTCGCACTGACAAATGCACAGGCCTCTAGTAGTATCAAGGCTGTATTTTAACAAACCTAGTTTTTAGAAGAACATAACAGCATAAGAATAAACAAATCCACATGTGCAATTAGGTCCTCCAAAAATTCCTGAAAACATGCAGAAGAAAAAGTTGAACCCCAAGGGCTGCCCTCCTAATTTATGGTTACTTTTGTCAGAAAGTGAGGTGTGTCTGGGGGCAGATCCCGCAGCTGGGAAGGAATAATATTGCTACCGATCTCAGTGACAGGAAGGTCAAGCTTATAATAGGCTGTGATTTTTATATAAATGCATATTTGACATTTCAAAGCCACTGGAGAAGAATCGAACTTACAAGTCTACTTGAGTTCTCCAAGGTGCTCTGGCAACAGGAAAAAAGGAAAATAACTCGACCGCTATAAATAACACTTGGTTTGTGCCATTGAAGAGGAAGGACAAGGGGCTCCACGTAGCACAACAGAACGTGAGAGTAGGGCATTTCCAAGCCACACACAGACTTTTACATTAGAATTTTAGCACTTGATTCCTTTGCAGAGCTGTCATCACTTTATGCTGTGGGAACAATGTAATGCGGTCTTGAAAGGCTGGGAATACCCAGGCTTTCTAAGAATAAGTGGGAAAAAACTGCACTACTGCTTTCTATGCCAGCTGCCCTTAGCCGTGAACAAAAAAGAGGAGGGGAGATGGAGAAAAGAGTAGGTCACCACTGCATTTCCTCCAGCAGTAAACAGTCCACTATAGGCTTTACAGCAAACTCACCACAGTTTTAAATCCCACCATGGCAAAGTGGCTGAAAACCAGGAGCCGCAAGCACCATCCTGTGGAGGCCATGCAGATGTAACGGAGGACTGGCCCCCAGTGTGTGTACTGTTTGGTTTTAAGGACAAGACAAAAATTTTACGGTATTTTGCTCAGCTACCTTAATATGAAATGAATTTAAATACATCTTGATCTCTCATAGAAATAACTGTTTTTTCACAGTTTTAGGACAGGAACAAGATGAAATTACTGTAGGTCTTTCCATAATAGCTGATTTCTGCATTAAAAAAACTCAAACCTGAAGAAACTGTCTTTTTACCACTAGAAACAAAACAACGCAACACTCATAAAGCACACATGCTTTGCAAAGCTGGGCAGCTACTTTCAAACCTCTGTTACAGGTTGGGAAATGGGGGGATAAACAAAGCCGCTTGCCCAGGCTCACAGACAAATCAGTCTTGCAAACCAGCGCCAACTCAGTTCTTGTGATTCTCCGTATTGCACCCCAGGTACCATCTTGGGGGTGGGATTTGCGTGCAGCTCTGTTTTACTGAGACAGAACAGGCGCTGGTTATGGAAAAAGCACCCCAAGCCCGAAGGCGGCTGCAGGGGCAACGCAGCCCCAACCCCCGTTTTCAGTCCTGCTGATCTATCACATTTATGGGGAATCACGTCTGCTCCCATCCTTCGGAGTTGCAGCCTTCAACTTCCGGCATCTCTTGTGGCGAGAGCGAGCACGCAGAGAGGACTCAGGGCAGCGAGCGGCACTGAGCAGGAGCAGAGCTTGCACGGTGCGTGGCGGTGGCATCCCCGGGCACCCCCACGAGCCGGGGCCTTGCTGAAGAGCGGGTGCAGAGGACCGGGCAGAGCCGTGGCCGGCGGCTGGGACCATCTGCCGCGGTGCTCCCGTGCGGCACGGAGGATGAGCTCGGCAGGCCCGGCCGGCTCCCCTGCATGTCCCCAGCAGTCAGGGCCGTCGCAGGTGCAGGCACACCCAGCAGCCGGCAAGTGCTCTTGCAGACCCAACCTCTCTCTTTAAACGCTGCTGGAAATCGCCGCCTTTCTGGCTGGCAGGAGCTTCCCTGGTTTTGCTCCGCAGCTTAAACAAGCCGTCACTTCACGAGAAACAGCTGCAGGATCGCCCTGCTATTTGTCAGACACCCACCTCCCGCTACATCCCGCCAGGCTCACACCAACCTCGAGCCTCCCTTTGGCACAATTAAAATAAACGCTGGAAGTGGAAAATCTCAGAAATCTGTTCTCTTCCGCAAGGCACTTATCACTTAGAAGTAAATTTCTCTTGCATGTGCCAAGAAGGAAAACCTTTTTTCTATGTTGCTGGCAAAACTGTCAATCATCTTGATGAGCAGCAAATAAATGAATGCCCAATGATGGGATTCTATATTATCCTTAAAAAAGAAATCCATCAAATAAACATCAACAGGTAAATGTTTAGACCCGACAGCCATCAATTTCAGCTATCCATGCAAAGAGACAGGTGAGCTGGACTGGTAAACCTCGAAATTAGAGAGGTATTAATCATCTGCTCCCAGCCAATATAAACAGATGTTATTTTTAAACAGGCAAAATCATCTCTTCCTGTGAAATATATTTGCAACAGATAATGTTCTGTTACATTTTTAATCAAGCAGATGAAGTTACATTTAAATTGAAAATCTGCTGCACTCAACTAACCAGGCAACTAAAATTCTGAGATGATTGAACCGCAGTACAGACCATACTATTACAGCAGGTAAATTGTGAAATTTACCTGTCACACCACACAGCTTATTGTTCAGCCACCGCGCCTGCAAGTTAGGAGCAAAGAACTAAGACAAAAAAAGCAAAGGCATGTTAAACCTATTTATAAATCCATCATATTTTAGGAAAACACCATCAACAGTGACAGGGAAAAAAACCAAGCTCCACCTCTTTCCTACAAAAACACCAATAAAGATTTACATAGGCTACTCCTATCTGCTTCACGCTAGTCTAAGTTGCATGTCTGGATATGCTGAGATCAAGGCACAACATGAAAAACCTCTCATATTTCTCTCACAATAAAATAAAAAGCAAGGCCAAAAAAAAAAATCTGAAATATCTTAGGGAAGAAACAGCGTGATTTTTCTGTTAATCCATTTCCTGGCTCTCCTACAGACATGTCAGCAAGCCCTGTCTCACCACCTAACTTCTCCATGCCTTAGCTCACCACTTTTAAAAATTGATATTAATGTCCCGATTCAGAGGTTCACAGAGTTCACTTATTTATGTAAATGCTGCTGTGATGGAAGCAGCACTCATCTAAATAGATGAAATACAGAGTTCAGCTACCTACTGTCTACAGAAACACCAAAAAATACTTTGTTACAAGAAAGTGCCGGAAACGAGTATCTTTCATCTTAATTTTAAAATGAGATCCATACAGTCTTATGCACAATGTTTATAAATTATGCATAGCTATGATTTTTTTTTTTTTTTTTTTAATGATGAATAGAAACTGACAGCAGGCATCTGGAAGACTGTCAGTTATTATAGTTTTAAAGCATCCACACCTTTTAGCTGGCTGCAGATGCGGAAGTACTGACACTGAAGAGCAGCGCACAGACCAAACACCGCACGCGTTGCAAACTCTGCGCCATCCTGTGCAAGCTGCAGGTGACGCCTTGCCTCGTGCCTGGGGACTCAAACCCTGCACGCCGCACGGTACCCTTCTGCGGATCAGCACTGCTCATAAAAAACCAAAACAAACCCGATCTAGTAATCACGTTAATTTGTCCTTGTGAGTATCTGTAATTATTGTGTGGTACCAGAGCATGCATACACTGCATAAACTCTTCAGTGCACAGCTCTGCAGCACATTTCCACGTCTGCAGCCACATGATGCCGGTACTCCTTCAGACTGCAGCTAAAACTTGCCACTCTCTTTAATAACATGTTATTTTTTAAACCTGAAAATGACACAGAGACCCTAATGTGCCAGGGTAAACACAGGCTACATGTGAAAGACAATAGGAAAGTCAGGTGTAAAGGCAGAATACTTGTGAAGTTTTTTCACTTCTGTTACTATTCACAAAACAGTAATTAAGACTCATTTCTCCCTTTTTTCCTCTAGGAATTTAATAAACGATGTTATTTTCATGTTATTTTATTTGTTAAACAATTGTTCCTACAACAACAAAAAGTTTAATGGTTAGTTTAGCATGGTGTATTTGGGCAAGGGTTACACCCTGCAGTTCAGAGTCTAGATTAGGAAAGCAAATGTTGTTTTAAAAAAAATCAATACAGTCATTTTACGCTGGCATATTTTAAACACTGCAATAGTTTAGACACTGCAGCAGCTTTAAAACCAAAACCTTACATTAAGACCTTTAAGTTCAAGTTAAAATAGATAATCATAAATTCTGAAAGTCCTGTGGTTAAAACCTCGTTCACCACGGCCCAGTAACACATGGTACCATCACTGCACTTACCTACACCATCTACACGGGAGAGCTCACTGCCCTACTTTGGGCAGGGCTCGACAGCTCACCTTGATCAGGTCCAGCTACAACTACCTGGTGGGACGTGGCTGGAGTTTCTGACAAATAGGGCTCAGCCGGCGAGTGCCTGTCTCCTGCACTAGTGTTACGCTCTTGCACGGGTGTGCTAGATCAGAATGGCAATGTAGGGTGGGGAGCGGCAGAAGGAAGGCGCTGCCTTCATCGGTGCTACCAGCTGCATTTACAAAGTAAATGTGTGCATCCATGTGTTGGACGGGAATTTATACCCTCCTTCCCCAGCTACCAATACTCTCCAGGAGGCACAGCTTCACTCTAAAGCCACAAGATACCCAACTTATTTCTCCACCTGCCTCCTGGTGAACTGGCTTATTGATGTTAGAGAAGAATGTCTTGCAAAGGCTGCAGAGGATGTTCATAATCTCTTGTGCAATCTTCTTCACAGCAGCTGGAAACCAAAGACTCACCTCACATGACGTTCAGGCAGCAACCTAATACACTCAAAGGAGCAGAGTATTTAGATTTCCCTCAACTGTGGCTGAAAAGTTGATAAAAATAGGATTATTTCTTAATTGAGGAAAGTAATTCTTCACCGACCAGGTGAAAAAGTTCAGTCCAAATTTTCAAAAGAACTCTGCTTATGTGTCTGAAGGAGTTAAGACAATATACATCCACCTGAGATAGAAATGGTTTGCAAAAAAAAAAAGAAACATTGCAATACAGTTTCTGATTTCACTAATACCACTCTATATCAAATAAACCAAGCAGTGAAAAGAAAACAAATATTATCTAGAGTGTACTATGTTCTGGACTTTATTAATACAATTCAGCAAATGTAAAAAAGGAAGTGTACTACTGATCAGCTGCCCCGGACAGTGGTCCTGCGCTGCGCGGAACAGGTTTTGATAGCTACTGCTAAACAAAACCAGAGTGCATTGCCTTTATCTGGGTGGGGTTTTTCGTTTGTTTTTTAAAATAATTTGGTAAACCGCAAAAAAGCTTTAAATTAACTTTATGTTAGAATTTAAAACAGGACATCAAGAATCAAGATCTCTCAAAACCTGAGCCCGCCCGTTTGGCCCTCGCATTGCCTCGTGTGGAACACAAGGAAATGCAATCGCCTGATACGTGGCTGCCCACAGCAGCCTTGGGGCCCTGGCGGGACTGCGGGGGCTGCAGGGGGTGTGACAAATGGAGCAAATATTCTCTTTCTTAAAAATTACTGCCCCATGACCGTGCCGCTCTTTCACTCGTATACTGTCACTATGAACCAAAATATTTCTCGTTGCAGTGACACACACCCCTCTAATAACGCCATGTCAAGACTATGGGAGTGCCAGCTAGCGTGTGCCCACAGGCAAGACTGAAATGCCCTGGCCACCACCTGGCGAACGTTTAAGCTGTGCTTAGCTTTAAGGGAGAATAATCCTAAATCTAGAGGACATCAGCATGCATTTGAAGTGAAGCACATGTTTGAGTGTTCTGCTGAACCAAAGCCTTTCTGTGTATTTCCAACTCATTCGCTGCATACTGTTCAAATTATTAATTAAATGCCTGGGCAATTTTAACATTGGGTTTTAATGTTCTAAGTACTTCAATTTTTTTCTTTAATGCTGGTTATTTCTATGGCTTTTCCCAGCATTTAAAAAACATTGTATCATGTTAAAACTGTATAGCAGCTATAGAAAGCTATACACTGAGATGGATGGTGCAAAGAAAATCCCCCTTTCTAATTGCCCTTTGATGCGTCCAGTCTTTAAACCAGATTTCACGTTGAGTTATTATGTAAGAAATAAACCCAGACCAAAACAAAGTAGTGTTCAAATTTTAAATGTATAGAGTAGAGACCAAATCTTTGGACAGCACTGTATTATTGTATTGCAAATTAATATAAAAGTCTGCAATTGCCCAAATTTGGAACTTCATCCAACAAACATTTAAATTTCATCAGCCTTATTCAGGAAACCAATATTCCTCCACAGTTTGAACCAGAGTTGCATATTCACTAAGTGTCCCTGCAGACCCAGCCACAGTCAACAAGTAGTACCAGGCACCCAGGCCTCTGCAGAGTTCAGCTCTTCTGAGTTCAGGCTCATTTCTAGTCCCTGAGTTCAAATTCCAGCATATGCGCTAACCTGCACAGTAGCACAGGTCTCAGCCAATAAAAATCGTACACCACCAAGTTAGTTTTCTTCACACCAGGATAGGTTTTAGAACTGAGACTTGGAAAATACCCAAGTTTGAGATGAGATATACTATGGAATAACTTTTATTTGGAAGGTTTTTAGGAGTAACTTGGAGCAAAATATTGTGATAAATTATTTAAAACTAATGTTACATATTATTAAAGATGAGCATTTAATGTTAAAACTGCATTGCTTAACTTCCAAATATTTGATCCTTCAACTTAATATCTATATTAAAGATTATTTTTGCACATAATCTCCCTTTTAAAGGAAACAGAAGTTAGCCTGAATTATTGCCAAAGCCTTTAAATTATTATAAAGTTAAAAATTTAGATGACATAAGCCCACAAATTCAAGAAAACTAAAAATTCCTTTCAAATGAGAAGCAATTAATTTCTAATCTTTCTTACACCTGCAAGTATTGCAATATTGCACAAAATAAATTTTGCATATACCCTAATTTCTTTAGTATTTCATGTGTCTTATAATTGGTTTCTCCCCAAAATCAGGAAATAAATTTTGAAAATAAAAGTACAGCATTATAGTGACACATTAATGACGAAATAGAACAGAACTTTGATTAACATCAAAGTTAAATGGAAGCAACTGCTAGCAAATTCTAAGACTCATTTTTAAAAAGAACAACTCCTCTCTTCACAATGATTCTTCCTCAGATTGGATGTTTCACTGAAAGAGATCACTGTGCAGGAGTTGCTCTGAGTGGTTTAATTTATATTTCCAAGCAGCAAACAAGAACCTTGTGCTTCTTTTTAAACTGGAGAGGAGTGGGGAAATACACCTTTGAGAGGTACAAGCTTAGAAGCCCTGCCCGAACTGCGAAAAGCTATAGCAGGGGCAAGATTTCAGTCACCTCAGCTACGGTTTAGAAAATCTCTGCCTGCTCAGACCTCCAGAACTGATTTGGTGTGTTCCTGGAGAACTGGAAAACATACCCATGTGCTCATGGCTTTCACATTTACACCTCGTTTTCAGAAATGCAGCCCTTGTTTTGAAAACCGTTTTGCACACAAACTAAAAACACCCCTACCGTCTTGTCCTGCGCTTCCTATCAATCTGAATTAGTCAAAAAAGAACACCACCACTAAAAAAAGAGTAAGGTAAGGTACTTGCAGAGAGGGAAGGGGCAGACTTNAGGCCTTTCAGTAGTACAGTTGCACTTACTCCTCTATGCCAACAACTGGTGTAAATCCAGCAGACCGTGTAAGGCTAATTCATGCTACACAGCTTTCTTTCTTTTTTTGCCATTTTTTTTTTAATTAAAGGAACACTGCTGTGCTAAAGACAGTAAACTTACTGTAATTAAGACTTTTAGCTTCTAGAATCTGTGCTTGATTACCATAATACAGCCGTAAATTACTTTCTAAGATTTTGGAGGACAGTTTTCTATAGCATACGACTACTTTGACTCCACAGTTACAGCTGAGGCTGAAAGAACATCACTTCCCACAAGCGGTTCAGCAAAACCTGTACACCACCTACTGCACGGGCCTCCCTGAGCTCCTCCCACCCTTCACCTCACAGCACCGTTATTTCTACAGGTGGTTTCTTTCTGCAAAGAGCAGCATAGTACTTCTACTTCTTAAATCCAACAGTATTTACTGAGTTTAAGGAGATCTCTGTGATACAGAATGAAATAATGAGAACTTCACTCAATTCACTGATTTAATAGTCCATGCCCTCATTAGACCCTGCTGTTCCCAGAAGAAACTATTGTATTTTTTCATTGTGCATTTGTCACTTACTTATATTGTCACACTTTAAGCATGGTAGCCAGGATTTCAGACATAATAGCAAATATAAGAGAAAAAAGACATGCACTGAAGTTTCTCTCTTGCACTAGATTTTTCTCTTGCAGTAATAACAGAAGCCAGGAGGAGGCTTCAAATAAACGTTACAATGAAAACCTTCACCTAACCCTGCTCCTCAGACTACTACCTTTACCATTTCAAGGGCAAGTCTGTTTCCAACATTTTTAGTAATGCACTTAAGATTAGAAAGTCAAACTGCGCCTTGCGCAAACAGCCTATCTTGAGGAACACTCAGTTCACCAGGTACTGTACGTAAGTCAACAATAAAAAAATTACACTCACTAGTTCCCCTAATAAAAATGGTGCGCATCGTAGTTTATACTCTGTAACTTTCCCCCCACTTCTGTGAGGAGCAGGTGATCGTTTTCTTTTAGCTTCTAGCTACCAAAACATCTGGGATGCACTCAGAGGAGGAATGTGGTTTGCGGAGAGCAGCAATCCCAGCCTCCAGCCTTGAGAGCACTCCGCTGCTGCTGGACCACCAAGGCTCCATCTTCGGCCTTCATAAACCGAAGATGGACATTGTATAAACTCACTCTAAAGGATATATGAAGCGTGAGAAATAAGTTTTGGCCTTTGAAATGTCTGTTGTCAGTTTATCACAGAAGACCTACTTACTATTAAAAGCTTTTCAAAGTTTTACTGTTGTTTTTCTAATTAAAAAAATAATAGAAGTAGTGTATTTAGCTCCAGGTGTCATGTATGTTTGCTTGAATTAAGGAAGCCTTGTTATTAAATATGCAAATTAGGTTTTGTAAGCATCAGATGAGCATCATGAGCAGCAGCCTGAGGAATAACTGAAACTCACTTCTAACTAAGACCATGAACTTTTGCCCCACAAATTACAAAGCATACCGAACCACACGCACCAGCTCCGGCTGGCTTCCAGTGAGGATTTCCCCACGTGCTGTGGCTCAAGGCAGGGGGATAGCACGTCCGGATAAACCTGTGCTCCTGCACTACGGGTACCTGACCCACATGTGCTCAGGCTCTGTATTGTGACCCTCAAGGCTGGCCTGTGCTTAAAAGAAAGTCTGTAATTTATTGCAACTGCAATGTACTTCCCGAGTAAGGCCGTGACAGGATCTGAAACGAAACAGGAGCGAGGAAGGGCTGCTGCCGGAAGGGGGACAGGAAGGGCAGGGTCTGCGGGACCCTTCTCCCAGCCGTCCCCAAGCCCGCTGTGCCTTTGGCGGCATGTCTGCAACTGGGGGTGTAGCACCCACCCCCACCAGTGGCCCTCCTTCGGGGTGGGCTGAGGGGTGACCTGCACCCCATCGGACACCCCTCTGGGCTGCCAAGTCCCCGGGAGCGCGGAGCCAAGGCTCTGCCTGGTGCTGGCCGGGGTGGGCTAGCATAGGGCGAGTGAAGAGACGGAGACGAAAGCTCACGGCCAGGTATGCTGCTGGTTCCTCTCCCCAGATGAAGCCGTCACGCTGAAATCCTTTATCGTGGCTATCTGGCCACCAGCTCATGGCTGAAACACAGGTCTTCTCACTTACTCCCCCCAGCCGCCGCGCGCAGTGCTGCTCCCTGGGCAGCAGCCTGCTGCCGCTGCAAGGGCTCCAGGCACCCCATCTCCAGGGTGTGCCTGATGACCTCCCCGTGCACCCCTCACGCAGCACACTCCTCCCTCCCGCCACAAAGACAGATATATTGTCCAAACCCTCAGCATCTTGCATCTCGATCAGTCAGACACCTTCTTTTCTGACCTTGGCACGCACGGTCTGTTATCTCCACCTTCTACGCTGCTGCCCAGATAACGTTCCCAGGCCGTGACTCTGCACCTCTCACGCGTCCCTTCGCATCACCAGCTGTGGGTTCCCTGAGAAGCCTCTGTGCTCTTCTCCCTACCCTTCTAACAGTTCACTCCTGGCAGAGAACAGGTGGTGTGGGAAGAGGTGAGACAGTCGTGCAGAGGATGAACGAAGTGGGCACAAAGCACGGCAGACAGTGAGGACCCCCCGTGCCATGGGGAGGAAGGCTGCAAGGGCTGGGTGCCACTGCAAAGCACTGCAGCACTGAGGGGTATGGCACTGGGGTTTTGCTGGAGCAATGCAAAGCGTACCTGTCATGACCACAGACAAATTAGAAGTTGCTCAACTTCACCTAACGTTCTCCTCTCCTTTTACCACACGATTTACTACAGGACACACTCCGTTGGCTGTACTGAAGTTAGGACTCCTGCAGTATTTCTTACCAGAAAGGTACACAGAGGGGTGCAAGTGAGAAAGGCTGAGGTACCATCTTAAATAAAGTGATCGCTTATACCGAAGAGAGCTAGAGGATAAGGCTGTGGACTGTGGTTTCTTAAAAAATAAAAAATAGTGACATGGATTTTACTAATACCCATGGCATGCAGATATTGTGAACACGCTGACCTCACCATGCTAACTGCATGGGTTAGGCTGTTCCATGAAGGAGAACAAAAATTAGCATGTATGCTACCAAAACGCTACTGAGAATACCCCGAACTCCTATTTAAATGTAAGATTTGTTGACAGAATGCAGTGTCTCAGTGTGTACTCAAAGTCCATCCTGTAAAAAAATATGAGTAAATAACAGTCTATTTCCCCCTGAGTTTACTATAAAATTTGCCTAGACGTGCGTAGTGCACGTCTTCTTTTCACAAATCTTAAAAACCACCACAGCTTCTGCGTGAGCCTCCATGCTGCTTCACTGATGCTCACCACAAATGCACTGAGAAGCTTTGCACTGTAGGATTTTAATTACTGAGGTAATATAATCCTCAAGTTTCCTTGAATTACAATCCTGGAGCCTTAAAATCCCACCTGCCCTGCAGGGATTTCCTACACTGCAGGGTCATCTCCATTTAATAACAAGAGGTCCCTGCCAAATGTTCTTCCTTTTTAAGACGCGAGAGATTACCGATTTGGATTTCTGCTTTTCCAAACATAAATGAATGTGAGAAACTTGATATGTTGAAGGCCCCTTGGGTTCAAAATCTGAGCCTGATAACAGGACTTCTTGAGCCGCCTTCTTCATTTACTTGGCCAAACGATGGAATGGCTGTTGGCAGGAAACTCTCCCGTTTATAATTTTACACAGGTATGAAATGTAGATGCCTACATATTTATCCCACTTTTGTTCTTAAGCACGACGCATTAGCAACCCACATACGCAGTGCACCCTAAACACCAAAAAACCCCAGACTAAATTTGCTAGCACTGAAGATCCTCAAGATTCAACTTCAAGTCACAGTCGCTCGTATCACCTGGAGGTTGGGGAATAGCCCATCCACCAGCACACAGACACCGACCGTCTGCACAGCGGGACCGACTACACAAGCCCGCAGAAGGCCCCTGACGGGAAGCGGCCAGGTGCTCCTCATCCAAGCCCAATGGGAAGAGAGCCCCACGCAGAACGAGGCAGTGCAGATGACAACTGCCAGAGATGGGGCTTGATGATGGTGTTTTGAATCCTGAGCCTAAGCATGAGTTAGCTCCCACTCACCACTGAACACCTTCCCTAGGCCAGGAATTAACCCCATCAGAAGTGCACGTACACACAGCCAGCTGCCAAAGCTCAGGACTGCCGGGGTTTATTCAGGCTGGGCACAAGACTACGCAAGCACCCGACGCAATCCAGCTGTTTCAGGCCATCGTAAAGCATGGGAACCCCGGCAGCACACACTGATTGACGCAGAGGTGCTGGGACGCTTCTGCTGCATGCCGGCTGCCGGAGGGCTCACTCACCTCTGGTGCTGAGCTCAAGCAGTTCTGTGCACTTCTGGTCCATGCCAGAGTGGCCGTCCTAAACCCAGGGCTCAGGGGAGCACAGTGTAGAGAGACGCAAGCAGTCCAGAGGCCAGCTTGGTGCCGGCACGTCTAGCAGACTTCTGCCAGAGCTCATAAATCCTTCAGGGACTGAGCTACACTTCACAGGCAGCGGGTCAGCACCTGGTTTCCAAAACATCCTGCAGTATGTGACCATCAGGCTCTTCTACTGGTTTGGTTATCTCACCTTTTACCTAATGAAAAATAGATGAGCATCATCACGCACACCGATCCCGTGGTCAGATGGGTAAGAAAAGGTATTGCTTGTGAAAAACCTTCAAACTCTCTGGATTAGTCTGGATTGCCATGCTTGCCATTCCCAGACAACCCTCACCTTGGAGCTGCAGCAGGATCTTCTCCTTCCTGTCTGAGGTTATTTCTTCTGCAGGCAGCCTTCAGACTGTCTGATCGCAGCCGGTCAGCGCAGGCTCTCCCAAGAAGACGAAGAAAAGCCTTGCTCGTGGTGCTGGTGCAACTGCCTCTGTTCTACCTTTATCCTCGCTCACTTTAATAGCCTCTAATTGCATGGGGGGCTGGAAGAGGCAGAGCAGCAAAGCAAACACGACCCAGCTGCCACCATGCACAGAAGATCTTACCCTGAACTTCTACTCCTACACCACCTACAGCTCTGTTTCCACCTCCCACCTCATCCTCCAGAAAGAGGGTGTCAAAAAAAAATCTATAGCTAAGGTGACCAGAACTCAAAATTATTTGAACAGTAGTAGCATTTTGTTGACTGGGGGTCTCCTTACATCCTGTGCAATAAAGAAGTTCCTGGCACTGACTAACACCAAGATGATGGGCTAGACAGAAACGCCACTCAGCAAACATCAAGAACCAAGACCAAATGCAGCACCAGTGTCAGCATTAAGACATTCAATACCACCTCACAAATTCACACAATTCAGAAGATTCTCCTTCCTAAGCCATGGAAAATAACAATGCCTGCAAAACGGCATTTAAGAGTTGCTTTCCTTTCCTCTTTTTTTGGTGCGGTAACTAACGTACACTTTAAGGCCACTGTAAGAGCTGGTTGCTTTCTAGCCCTCATCATAGTTTTCAAAATGTATGAATAATTTAAAAATATGACATTGACAGTATTCCAATTAAATAACAATTTGACTGTATCTTTCGAACTATCGCATGTGCCATCAAAAATGTTATCTATGTAATTCCAAAGATGAGTCCCTCATTGGAAATTATGTCAAGGGATTACTTTGGGGTCAGGGAGGTACAGGGCAAAAAGGCCACGAAGAGTAATTTAAACTCTCTAAGATGGAAATGAAGAGCTTTTGGCAAGACAACTAGAGGCCATTTTGTGTACTTTGGATGATATTGTAGCTCACTGCTGGAACTTGGAAGAGGTGAATAAATTTTTAATCAGAAAATTAGAGAAAAAAAAGAGCACACTAGAGAAACTGGCAGTAACGTTTTGCCTCTTTTAGGGTCAAAAATAAGTATTCCGCATTTGGGATGGGGCAACAAGACTGACCACGTCCCGCTATGTCTGCCAGCCAGCAACCCTACACCCGTACTGCTGTTTCTATTCGGCCAAGCTCTAGCACACGATGAAAGAGGCACATCCTGTTATAATCAGACAGTTCAATCTAAGACTCATGTTTAGAGAAATATAATTAAAATAGGACAGCTGCAGGAAGTGTTTGCTGGAAAGCGGTATTCAGGAAAAATTTACCCAATGATCTTTGGCAACCGAAGAGCGTGCTGCTTAGAGGATCCAATACTGGCAGAGGAGCATCCCGAAAAAAGATGCTGTTTGGACAACGTTCAGTACAGCGTGCCTGTCCTTCCTGGTCCACAGAATACTTCATCAGTGAAAAGTAACTAAACTAAGCAAGCCTATTATCAACACATTTACATTTACTATACAAGGAAGTGCACAAGTCAGACATTAAGGGAGATCTGTGACCTATCACCATTTTGCACCTCTTGCCACACATGACAAAATTTACCCTGAGTTCTCTTTAAAGCAGCCTTGGCTTTTCAGAGGGAAGATGATCAGTGATTGAAGCAATAAGGATCCAGCCAACAAACTGGTTAAAATGCCACCCTTTCGAAATGCATTAAGGCAACAGTAATCTCGCTTTAAAGGAAGTCAAAGAGAAGACTGAACACTTTGTTAAGTGTGCAGTAAATTGCAAATGAGAACGTGAACCGTGGCAGGACTTCAGTCCAACAGGACAGCGCGTTTACAAACCCCCTTATGTCTGAGGGACGAGAGTGTACTTGTACAGGACTGCCCCCGAAAGCCAGCCCTTGTTTGTTCGGTATCTAAAGCAGATTCCTCTCCATCACTTAAACACGCCCCCGCCTTATAATCTCTCGTCTGGCAGTGACATTGGGCCTTAAACACTCGGATTTGGTACATCCCGCTACTGTTAAATGCGAGGCACAGAAACCCTCAAGAAAAAGTAAGCCGCTTACAGAGCCAAACAACAACTTTTATTAGTCTTTCCTTCCCTCGGATTGTTGATTTATCTTCAAACACAAGGATAAAGCACTGTAGTATCAAAATGAGGAAAACAGTTGTCCTTATACCACACGTCAACACTAAAACATCTTTCCAAAGGTAAATCTTGTTACTGCACTACAAAGACTGAAAAATTAAATTTCCCGCTAAAGAGTAGATATATTAGAAATTCAGTCATTTTTCAGCTTCCAAAATAACTTGTGCCAAAATCTCTGTGAATTATTAATTTACCCCTTGTTACCAAAAAAGAAAAAAAAGGAAAGTGAGTCTTCTGTTAAAGACAGACGTCATCATTACTGGTTTTTACAACTTGCAGTCAAACAAGGATTTTCTCTGTTTCCTTCCAACTTATTTATAGTTTTTAAAAGATCATCGTATATTTTAAGAAATCTCACCCTCTCTCTCAAAAAAAAGGGGGGGTGGGGTGGGGGAGGAGTTAAACCGAAGAAGAAATAGCAAATGTTACTTCAAAACTTATGCTTTAGTAGTTGCCATGCAGTCACACTGTGATTTCTGCAAAGCTTGTGCAAGACAACTATCTTGTACAGTGTCAAAACTAGCTTTGAAGGAGTAGCTTTTGATAGACAAGTGTTAAAGGCGAAAAAATCCCAAATGAGGCTATTCCAGCTATGAATCACCCCCTAACCGTAGCTGTATTCCCATACGCATCCTGTAACAACATCTCCTACGTAAACTCATCTCATCTTTCTGCCTCAGAAAATGAAAATGAAATAAAATTGGAAATAATATTTCTCCATTTTTGCTGGTTTAAGAAGATTATTTAAATGCAAGAAGCTTATTATTTTGCAAATTAATTTCATCTGGTTTTCTGGCACATTTCAGCCATTGATATTGGGGTCTAGGACAGAACACAGCTGAACTTACTAGTGCTAATATTTTATTAGCAGTCTCTGGCATTAACAACTTAGCACAACTGTGGTTTTTGCAGGTTTTTGTAACTGTTATTAGCTATTATACGTTTAAATTTCAGAAATAACTAATATGTATCTCTTCACAGATACTCCATCCAAAAATGTTCTATGTAACATTTGTGTAATTAGAGATACTATGTATGCTGTAAATAAAAATACATGGATGAGTTTTGTTAAATAAAATTTCTGTGTACAGAGTCGAAATGCATACAGGTAGCATAATTGTTTCTCAAAAGATAGAATGAAAGTTTATTTTGAAGCTCGATGTTTATACTACATTTTGTATAAATATTAGAGAAATTGCTCTATTAACTATGTGTTCGGGGGGGGAAAAATGGTCTTCAGAAAACTCAGTGCTAAAATGTAAATGAGCAACTATCATGTCTTTCTGGTGGGCTGTAAGATGAGCCATTTGCCCCTTTTTCTGATGTCTCTTTCAGACCACTCCCCTCTCAGTTTTACAAGGGGAAAATAACCTTAACTTCTGAATTAAAAACATATTCTAAAATCGCCAATGTTTTCATACTTATTGCCCCCAGACTACCTTGCACCATTCTTCTCCCCTCTGTGATGTGCAGTGCCTAGGACACAACGCATTCTGCGTGAATCACTGAGAGAAGAGTAATAGTAGTGATTTTAATTACTGCGATAACACATAAAGTACCAGTGAAAACATTGTACTATATTGCTGTACTTGTTCCACTACTTATAAACCGTACTAGAAAATAGAAGACTAACCATACTTTTATCACAAAAAACTGTATTCCACTGCTTAGAACAAAAAGCTGAAAAATCATGGGTTTTTAATCACGAAGGGTATGCGGAGTTAGGACGCTTGTACTACGCAGCTGAATACGGAGGTTTAGCACCATCACCTGTATACCAGTTTGATTAACCGAGTCATTAATCAACTGTTTTCAACCCTAAGCAATGGTAATATTTATGCTCAGATCACTTGTCCTCATTTTTGCTCACTGAACCACACTGACATCGGTCAATAATTAAAACTCAGAATTTTAAGTGTGGGGGCAGGTGAAGAGACTCTGATACTGATTCCTTGATGTCATTTTGATTTTTCCTCCTTCCTCCTCCTGTCCTTCTTTCTTTTCCTTGATGAGAACTGTTTGAACAGACTCTGATTTTTCATTCATTCCATACAGAGTTGTGTCCTATATGGCATTTCATTTTATTAATAAACTTCAAAATTACAATAATAAAGTTAAATTTTGGAAAACAAACTGAAAATAACTTGTTGACTGTCTAAATTTCCAATTCAGACAGGAAAAGTGTTTTTTATTCTTCTCTTAATCCTTGAATTAGTTGACATTAACAGTAATTTTCATGTTTTCCTCATCGATGGGAAGTATACCATTTAAAAATAAAACAACTAACTAGACATATTAAACCAGCTATCCATTTCCTCTAAAACAGGACAGCCACTTAGACCTCAGCTATTTCCTAGTCTGATTTATCCTGGAAACTTCTGATGAGCCTACTGTGGTCAGTCCCATCAGAAGGAGATGGCAGAAAGCAGATTCAAATCAGGGTGACTCTGACGTGTAATGCTACCATTGCTAACACCAGCAGTCAGCGATCCTTTCCTGCTTCTCCTTTTAATTTCACGTGGCACACCCAAAGTTACAACCGACATAATTACCTAAGAGAAGACAAATGACAAATAATGGCTTACTCGCATTGGTTAACCTTAAAAGCATAAACCCCCACAATACTATTGCACGAAATTTCCCACTGTTTGCATTGGGAAAGCACAGAGGTTTTGATACCTGTGCTGCATTCATACTGCTGTGTGCAGTGAAGTTCTGCATGGGAATACCTACGATTTCCACAGTAAGGACATTTAGGTTTTTGCTGTGTGATGGCAAGGCATCTGAGCAGCTGTGCTGTCTGGCAAGGGTACTGCTGACATTATAATCCACCTGCGCTGGGAGGCTGTCGTGTTTCCTTTGTGTATTTACATTCTCAGAGAAACTACAGAAGAGAGCTACATCAGAATTAAAAGTTGTTCTTGCAGCTGTACCATTTCCGAACTCTTGACAAGGATTTTTTTGTGTATTTTTCATTTACGTCTATTTTATGTCCTCCCTGTAAGATACAAACTAGAATGGCGACAGAAGAACATCAACTGAGAAATGGTCTCGGTTTTACTGATGGGAAAAAAATCAGATATTTGCCAAATTAAAAAGAAAGAAAAGTTTAAATGAAGTCATCCTTAATAACCAGTAAATTTTCAGCTTCTTTTACAACACTATAAATGAAGAAAGACTACAAAAGAATTCTTTTGGGAAGAATTCAGTTCCCAAAGAGCCTGCTTGCTCCTTCAAAGTCCTACAGATTTTCAGCTTCACAAAGCAACTCAAGATTAGTCAAGCTTTGAAATAAAAAAATAAAAATAAAAAGCAGGGGGGAGATGACTTTGAAGGCGCATTCTCTGTGATGATGAATGTGGCATACTAAACAAACCAACTGACGAGGCTTTGAATTAACTAAGTACGTTAGCCATAAGTAACTGGCAGGCTTAAAAACAGTTACTGATGTAAACACCCCTATCCTATTAATAAAGGAAGTCACTCTAATTCCAAAGGCAGTCCTATCTTTCCGTCTGTACGAACCGAGTCTCAGGTCCAAGTGAGTATTGCTGGACGCGCACTGTTTTCCACCCCGTGACAGCGTGAGGTGGTTAGCAGATAGCTGCCAGGCCTTCTCAGCCTGCGTTGATTTCCCTTCTCAGTGCTAAGACAGCATGGGCTGAAATGCAGTTACAGCAGCTTTTTTCCATTTTGATGCAACTGCGTTTCACTGCCTCACCACGCACCTGGAACATTTTTGTGTGCTCCTTCTCATTATCTGAGTCTGCTGGAGAATGATTTTCGAACGTGTATGTCCGTACGAGGGGAAGGATTTCTCAGCTTTTGTCCTTCAGAGAGTGCACACGTGTGTGCCATAAAAAAATTGCATCATTGACATACATCACAGAAGCGTCGTTTGTATTTAAAAACGTACGGCACTTCGAACACGGAGGCCAAGATACACAACTAACGTGCAAACTTCCCATTTAAGACCTCAGGGGAAGAGAGACCAAGTAGCGCTTGCCAAAAAGGATTTTTGCAGTGTCACTGCTTTCTGCAGTTGGCGACTTCATGACCATTTTCAAGAGCAGGTAACTGACGGTAAGCGGGAGGCAGCGGGGCTCGGGACGGCCGGCACGCCGCCCGGCCTCCCCCGCAGCTCCAGCGGGAGAGCAGGG
>WAAD01040853.1:35383-48126 GCA_013389945.1 Fregata magnificens | reverse complement strand
CAACACTGTCAGTAGCATAGTCCCTAAGTTTTTCATCTTTCATTACTAATATATTGCCATTTCCTATTTATAATTTCACACGCTACTGAAAAACCTCACATCTCTACTACCCTTCTATCAACAAACTGGCAGATCCAGCCATCACGCATTTTGGTAATCAAGTTGCATTATTACATTTATGGTGTGGCACGACGAAGCAGCAAGACTTCAGTTACAAATAGCCTTGTTTGATATTTTCAGAAAGGGGGGGTCAAAAAGGGATAATTTTTAGGACCAATACATAGCTACATAGTAAATCAATGAACAATAAGTTATATTAAATATACTAAGGATAAAAAGCAGATTGCCTAACATGCAAACAAAATGCATAACTATGAAGTTGAATGCAAAACCACATATCAAGGAACAAGCAAGCGGAATGTATATATCAAATGACACTGATTAAAAAAAAAAAAAAGAATCGAGTCACACTAGACAAAAATAACCATATATTACAGCAACACTACATCAAAAAGATACTATCCTCAACTCCCAGGGTTTTAAACAGCATTTCTGAGACCAATACTAAAATTAATTTCTTTCTTTAGACAGTGGAAAAACAGAAAAGATGCAGAGAATACTAACTACCCACTTGGTAAACTGACACCAAACCCCTTCTTTTTCCTTGTCTTTTCAATGATGTAAGAAATGTATGGGCTGGTCAGTGAGGAAGCCCATTTTTCTCCTTTCCATTTTCATAGATGTCTGCAAACCACACAGTCAACACAGTGGTGCAAGGAAAGGGGAAATGAGCAAAAAAGTAATTCATCAAGGATATGCTCCCAAACTTAGAGATTGCAATCCCTGCTTCATAATCAAGGCAGGATTTCCCTGACAGTATACCCAAGCAGTGCAAAAAGGCAGCCATTCACACCCTCCATTACCAGCTTTCCTTGTACAAGTCAGTAGCCCTCTTCCTAGCACAAACTCAGCAAAAAAGAGGAACTAATCAGCTGGAGTTCCCGCAGGCACCATGCAATGTGCTGTCCCATAATGCAGCAAATTACTGCCAAACATCTGATTTGTGGTGAGTTTGCCTCCAAGAGAGATAGGCTTGTGTTGAATCCACGTGCGCGGTAATTCAAAATACAGCTGTATGATGGATAATGTGTCTCTATGAAACTCCTCCAAAACAAACGGCAGCAACACACCACACCCCCCATTTTCAAGCTCTTACAGTAGTATAACTCAAAGATGGTATAGGTAGTAGCATAGCTCCCAGAGCAGTATGCCCTCCAACTGCTACACTATAGTTTGAGAATTAATGATGAACATGTTTGGGGATTCTGTCTATATATCAAAATATCAACATAATACAGATAAAAAAAGGTGTTGAGACATAACACTGTCCTGACTTGGGTAAGTCAGAAGCAGAATTTTATACCACCAATGTGTGGCATGCATTTGGTCTCAAAGCAGTCGCCTGCTGCAGGCAACAGAAATACGAGAATTTATCAAAAACCTCTAACAACTACATCACCACTGTACACTTTTGACAGAAACATAAAACTTTCTCCAGCAAAAATAGTTGTGTTTGTCCTGAAATGACCTGAGAATAGATGGGGACTGGAGCGTAAGAGAGGGGAGTGCCAAAACAAAGCATTCAAAGAGATAGTGTAAATAAATACAATCCGTGCTTATTCAGCTACTGCAGAACTGCAGCATTTTACCCAGAAAGCGGAAATAAATTCAATTCCCTTCTCTGCACAAATGCATTTCAAGTCACGTCTCCCACATCCCATGAGAATACAGTGACTCTGCATACTCTGAAATGGGTGATCTAGCCTGTTTTCTCAGCCAGACCTATTCTGCTTAGCATAGCAACTGGACACTCCCGGCAGGAGAACTTGAGAAGCTGGTGGCCTATGTGCCATGCAGATGCCCAACCACCACATACACACACCAGAAAAAAAGAAACAAAAAACCATAACACTCCATGTCGTTCATTCTTTCATTCCTGCTCTATCTTTATGACAATATCATGTTTTTACATAAAGTACAAAGGGACTGAAAAAAAGGAATTAAGGGAAATTCAGTTCAAAAAGTATTTAGAGTCCAATGGCAGGTCACTTATCCGAGAAGCAAAAAAAACTTGACTGCACTTTGTATTTGAAACTGGGAAGAAAACAGACCACAGTTTGAACTTGTTCCTTTTCTCCACATTCTCCAAATTCATTACTCAGGGCAGATTGAAGCCTTTTCGTCATGCACTCTCTGTATCTAAAACAGGCTCTGTGTGTCCACTAACTGCCTTTTTACAAAAAAGCATCAGTGCTAATGGCTCTGTAACCTTATGCACAAGCTGTTTCTAATGTAAACTGGCAGGCACAAGGACGATTTTCCTATATATTTTGAGAAAGAGCTGAAAATAATACATTACTTCATTAAGAGACTTTTTTTTTCCTGCATCATAAACAGCATTTTCAGTGGCTAACAAAGGATACAATAAAGCAAGAAAATAAACTATTATTGATAAGCGCATCAATCTGCTTTGTTGTCTCACTGAAAATAATTAAACCACTTTTCATTATACTTCCTCCTTCAGGGTTTCACATCATTTAGATAAGATTTTTTCCCCTTCCAATTATTCAACAGAAAACAAGCATTTGTAAAAGTCACTTAATTGCAATTCTTGGCAGTCAGCTTAGACAAGTCAGTATAGGTATTTGCAAGTGCTTTTGCTTTTATCCTTTATTTTTTTCCAGACTGCACCTAAAGAAATGAAAAGACAAAAAAAAAAATCTTGATATTTAATATTTTGTGCATTGCACTTCATGATTTTTCAACAGTATTAATAAGATTAGATAGTATTGCCAAATGTTAAATCTATCCCATCATTACAGTGACACACATGACAAAGTTAAAAATAATTTCTTCAAAAGTATTAATGGGGATGAGGTCATACACATATGTTTATATGTTCACAGTCTTTTCATATTGGTATATTTACCTATTGATTAATTTGTAGTGAGCCTCCAGTGATTTTTAAGCATTGCCTCTCATTAACAGAAACAATTTACTTCCTTATTGCTCACCTAGACATCATAGCTCTTCCAGTACAAGTTCAAGTTTCTATTATAAACTGTATTTTCAACTTGAGGGAAAAAGGAAAAAGCTAATGCTTTTTTTTCCCTTTAGACTAAGGAAGGAAGAGCCTCAAGAGAGGTTCTTTCATGAAAAGAGAAAAGATATCGCTGCAAAGAGTAATCCTCTTCACTAGTTTGCTCTATTGGTGACCTTTAGACAGATCTACCAAAGCTAAAGAGAAGCTTAATTACCAGAAAGGGCAGCTGAGAGAGCAGGTAGCATGAAGAAAAAAGCTTTTAGTCTTTATGGTACAGGATGAGAATTTTTGAAAGAGGGATGAAATCCTAAGACTGCTTCATAAATGTTGGATACTGGAACTCATCACTTTGGTGATAGAATTAGCCAAGACAGACATCCTATTCTGAAACCTATGTTTTGCATAACAGGAGTAATGCTCCAGTTAAAGGGAAAAACATCTCATGAAGCACACAAGAAAGACTTGTTCTTGAAGTTTTTACATAAAACTGTTACTGCTCCAATGCTCGCAAAGTATGGTTCTAGAAGCTGTCTTACTAACTTCAATAGCAAAAAACATTGATTTTTAAAGTGTTTTATAGGTAATTCAAACAGATTAGTCATGTGACTATGACCTGGTATGAACTATAGTCCTCTGCAATATGTAACTTTCAGATAAGAGTGTAACCAAAGTTTCCTCCCCGAAAAGCATCACTGCAGTTGCAGAAAACCAACCTGAAATAACAGAAGAAAAAAAGTCTAGATCCTGACAAGTTCTTGTGTTCAAACCTATTTACAGCTGAAGAAAAAACCATGACTCCTATCTAGAGAGAACATCTATAAAAAGCCTATCATTAAACAAGGCTCAAATAATTCTATACAAACAGGTGTAAACCTATCAAGTACTCATGAAAAACTCCACTGTGTACTGTATCTCCATGTTTATTCTGTGACTATCAGCGTCTTGAGAGGCTCAAGAAACAGTAATGTTGTTTCGTTTTTAAACCATCTTTATGAAACTGTTTTATAACTACACCAGGGTGGTATAGTACCATGGATGTTTTCAAGTATCTGTCTTTGCATTCACCCAAAAACCCCCTTCGTTATTTGTATATCAAATCTGAATGCAACTTACTGCAGACACTTTAGAGATCACCACTCAAACCTCAGACACTCCACTCCTTCCTCATTCATCTCAAACTTTTTTTGGAGGGGAGTGGGGGGGAAATCCTCTGAAAGATATTTTTCCAAATAGCCTTAAAGAACGTACTTCCCTAAACCTAACATGCAACATGAGATAAAGTAGTGAAGAATCATTGTCCGAGGTCTTCAACACCCTAATGCCATACTTACAAAAACATGTTAAAATGTCATTTTATTTTGCCATTGGTCTAGAGTATAATTCTAAAAAGTAGGAGCTACTACACAATGATTCTCTGATCCTGCAGTTAACACTACTGTGAAGAAGCTCTAAGAATCATTTAGAACTTGCTGAAAGTACAAACACATCCAAATGCCAACAAGGTAAAGGAGGACTGGGCTGTACTTCTTGGGATGCACTGTGATCCCAGGATTTTATGTGCACATCGCATCTTTACCTGCAACAGTTTGTACTGGTTGCCAGCCCTAGGTGCCTACAGAACACAATATGTTAGATGTGCGTACAGAACACAGTATGTACAGAAGAACACAGTATGTACAGAAGAACTGCAGGAAAACTTTGCATCCATTTTGCAGTGGTGAGCTCTAGACAGTGCTCAACTGTCTAGACAACTGGTGGACAACTTCAGCTGTGGTTCAATTAGGAGGGAAACCACTCTGAGTCCACCAGTATTACATTTGAGTGTAACCCACAAGGCAAATTTGCACCAAAAAACCCATCCTTGACAGTAACTCAAACTAAGTGCAAAGAGCCATGCCAAAAATACTGAAGGAACTAACTTTTCTCATTAGCACAATTCATTTTTTAATTTTACCTCTACAAATAAATTTCACTCTGAGACAATAATGTTTTAACACCCTTGCTAACAATTACGGTGAAGTGGAAGGAAAAGAAATAAGGAGTATGGGATCATTTGAGCTTCTGTTGCTTCCATGGGCATGCCACCTACTGTTACAAACTAACAGGAACATAATAAGCCAGTGAAGTCAGCAAAGCAGCATAACCTGAGTAATACAGCCTGAAACAGAATACAGAAAGGGGAAAAAAAAAAACCCTCAAAAAACCAAACCAAAACAAAAAAACCCACACCCAAGAAAAAAACCACCAAGCACCAAAACCCAAACCCTCAGTTTGCCAGGCAATCAGAAATAGCTCAAGGCCCCACAACATGCCAGTGACAGAGCAGTAGCCTAGGAAGAGCTGTGGCCCAGAATCCTCACTCTGTTCTCCACAAGACAGAGATCCTGGCTATGCCAGGGTTAAAGAGAGAGTCTGTACAGTCTGTAACTATACAGTTATCCTCTGGGAAAAGTGAAGCAGGAATAGAAACAGGACCTTGAGGCAAGGTTCTCACACACTCCAGCAGATTTACGGGTTTTACCAGCAGGATGTATTAAGTCTACCTGCAGAAGAGTTAAAGCCTTATTTAAAAGAAAAAAAATAATGAAAAACCACATGCATATAAAAATACAGAGGAATCTCATACATGAAAGAGAACAGTGGGAAATGGACCCCCTCTATGCCTTACCATAGAACGTGGAATCACACAGGCTTGAAATCCTTTGATTATGAAAACCTGTAAGAAATATTCCTCTGTACTTGTTATAAGGCTCTAAATCACCACTGAATCAATAATCAGCAATTTTTTTGTTTCTTTAAAATACAATGAAACCTTCTGATAGCTACAAAAGGCTGTGCAGCACCATTAGACTGCCTGGAAACCCATAACAGGGCTCCTGAAACTACCCAGTTACTTTTGTGAGGAAAACACGAACAGTACTGTATGGAATAACTTTTTAATCAAAATTTCATCACTTCTACAAGTTTGTTTATTCTTCAGCATAAATACCTACTATCTCTCACTCGACGGACCCATACAAAACCCTGTATGATATATATGTATGTAGCATAACAAGATTTTTAGCTCAGAATTACTAAGCGTTCCCTTCCTACGAATAACTTTCCTTTAGAGTCGTGTTTGGAACAAATACCCAGTAGCAAGTCCTAACAATTCATACATATGTGTGATTTTCATACATCCCGCTCTACGTTCAGAAAACATCACCCTGAGATGAGAAAAACATTCCCACCCCATGCTGTGCCCACATCCTTACTCTTCCCCATTTAATTCAGGCACTTCCCCTGCCCGAGGAAGCGTGCCTGTGCCATACAGCAGCAGCACGGGCAGCCACCAGCGCTCACGGGTAGGCTGCCTGCCCCACCTGCTGGTCGCTACCAACGTGGTTTCATGACCAAAAGGTATTTTAGGACGGATGGATGGGTGGGTTCTTAAATCCGTAGGTTTAGTTCCTCCCTAATTTCTAAAATGTGTAGTTAAATATGATGGAAAGTTGTTGAGAGAGCTTCTCCAGTATTCAAGGTATTACCATCTTACATTTCCTCTGAATAAAATCCACTCCATTTTTATGGGATAATCAGATCTAAATAAGGTAATGATTGAAAGTTGTGTTTCATACAATTAACAAATATGGAGCTGATAAAGTTATTTGTTTAAGCCAGCAAATTTTGGGGACAGTTTTTCTTTGAAAGTTACCAAATTACCACCCCAGAGACTTGACGGGAAAAAGAGGAACAAAAGCATTTAAGTAGGTGAGGACAGAAATGCACAGCCATCTAAACTATAAAAAACCCAAGCCCCTTCCGAAGAAGTTACAAAAAAAAAAAAAAAGTCAGACTTGAAGCTGTTAGGCAGCAACGATGCTGCATGTTCACCTGTGTAATGGGATGCTTTCAGTACAAGTGTCTGAAGTTAAATCGGCAGGGAAGTTGGTAAAATACAATGAAGGAATAACAATAAATATCACTAAACCATTCCATGCTAAACAAATCAGGGATTATTACAAAACATTGCAGTCCCCAGCGCTGTGAAAAGCAGGTTTCTCTATTGCCTAGAAACTGAAAAGCTGGATTAAAAGCATTTATCTTTTTCCATTGCAAAGAGAGCCTTGAAAAAATAAAAGAAAAAAATATAGGGCCGTGACAAGTAGTTACACAGCAGCTCTACTGAGTAGGCTCAGTAACCTTCACTATACTCTTGAAACCTCTGACAATATTTTTCTCTACTGATCTCCATATACTTCCTACACAATGCATTACACAATCTATCTACCCTTTCAGTCACAATTTTTATTCCTAATGCCCAAATTAAAGCTCCTCCTTCTTAATAATGTTTTTCTTCTTGTCCTGCCTAAAATTGATCTGTTTGCAGCAATCTTTCTACTTAATGGAACATTGCTATCCAGGCTTCCCCAAAAGTGTCCTCTTTGCCAAAAAAAAAAAAAAAAAAAAAAAAAAGAGCGCCAGGTCCTTCAACCTTTCCTCCTAGGTCCTATCTTCCAGACTTCACACCCTTTTTCATTCCTTCCCTCTGAACCTTCCCCAGCTGGTCCAACTCTTGCAGAAGTAGAACCAGCTCTTCAGTGAGATGGCGTTGCTAACTGATACTTTCTCATCCATTAAGCTGCCAGTTCCTTTCTATAAAATTGCAGCTTAACCAGTCACACACCTCTGCAGATTTTTCCTACATAAATGTAGTTGTGTTATATTTGACCTTGAGTTACACCCACTGCAGGCTGTTTCTCCCATTTGTTGAGACTGTGTTCTGTGCTCCACCCTCCTCCCTACCCTTCCAGTTTAGCACTGTCTGCAAATTTTAACCCTGTATATTTTACTCCTTCGTCAGAATTATTAATAGAAACAATGACCGTGAACAGATGCAGAATGAAGCATTGCAGAATTCCATTTATCAAACACCAGTTTCACACTGAACCAACCCTAAAGAAGTTTCCAACCACTTGTTCACACACTTTTCAAGAAGCTTAATCTAAATCAATACACTCAAAATAAAATAATCCACACTTCATTCACAATCAGTTAGTGCCTCTTTACACCTCACCACAGTAGAGAAATTTCCTGAGAAAGGAAGGTCTTTGCGCCACATTAGTAATTAAGTACAGCTCACAAACTAATGTACATTAATCTAAATAAGTTTTTTCCTAGTTGCTTTTGGGAATATTAACATAAAATGTCAAAAGCTTTATTGTGTTCAATATCCAGAAATCTGTTGTTCTCCTATCTGCACAAGCTCTGTTACAGTGTTCTAAAGGAAATCAAATGTATCTGTATTTGAAAAATCCAAGCTTTTGTTACTGTGCCTGCAAACATTGCTTTTTGCAGTTGCTTAGACTGTAAAGATTTAGCTCATACTAATCAGGAGAAATGTATCTGATGCTGATAGCATTAGATATTCTCTTAGATCAGTTCTACATGTGCATGGACCACAAGAATGAAGATACAGTAAACAATAATTAAATGTGATGTCATCTTGAAACTAACCATAAGTAAGAAAGACTGCACTAAAATCTGTCTGTCGACCTCCACTCTTTAACAATAAAACGTTTACTGCAACCAACACCCAAAGCCAGAAAAGGAACATTAAAACAGACCTGCCAATTCCAACTGCACTGAAGTAATAGCATGCACCACGTGCACGCTCAGTGTATCACTGAAAAGAAAGTTAAAACAATACTTTGTAAATTGCAAATGTAATAAACATAAAGGACAAAAGAAAGTCTCCTTAAACCACCCACAAAAGGATGTGGTCAGGGACCATCAAAATAAAACCCAGTATCATGTCCACAATTTCAGAAAGTTGTTTTTGTTTTACTAGATTATATTTCATAGAGAGAGCAATTTAAAAATTCTGACAGTACATAAAATATGAATTCCAAGCAAGTCAGAGGAGTTAGAATAGAAGTGGGAGATAATATTGGGCCAATGTCAATTGGACCTTTTACTTTAAGCACTATAATTCCACATTATTTTACTAAAACCAAATAATTGCAAATGTGTTCTATTTATTGAACAGATAATAGATGAGTTAAAGCAGACAGAAACAATGGAAAATTATTACTCAAGATGACAGATCTACAAAGAAATCTGCCATTTGGTAAACCAGCTGGCCACAATTAGACTCGGATTCATTTCTGAAGGAAGGACACAAAATCTTCAGTAATCAAGCCTGTTAAATCAACATGCACGCTAGTTACAAAGAGACCTAACAAGTGCAAGATCCTTTTTCCTCTTCACAAGGAATAAGAACACTTTTCCTCATGGTTTCTAAACCAATTCCATCTTTGAGAGAGGCAGCATCTTGTTTCAAGAGTGGAGCTGGGGAGTTCCTCAGAGAGCTATCTCCTCAAGAGCTGACAGAAAGCATGAAAGCTTTCATCTTTAAGACTGATCCATAGCGGGATCTACCACGCAGGGTACAAGTCAGTCAATTATTTCTAAACAAATAGCACCTGGATCTTCTACATCAGCACCCAGCAGAGGAGGGGAGAACTGACTCAGCAAGTACTGGGTCTTGATAGCCTTTGCAAGTAGCACAGCTGATCACCCATTACTAAAAACAAAGAATTACAGTAACTTATAGTAGTGTAAAACATGTAAAATGGTGTCCAGCCTTCACTGGTCCACAAAAACCTGAGAACCGAACGTGCCACCACTACACTTTCTTCCTCCTGTTGTACAGGTCAGAAGTAACATCCTCCTGTAGCTTCAAACACAAGCTTAGGAACCATTAAATTAAAACATGCAAAACACAAAATTTGAAGATGAATAGTGGTTTTAAATGAATGCAATCGACTAAGAAATATTGCTGCCAAAATATTATGCCATTTAATGCCAATTTCTACTCCACTGTAAAAATTGTTAGGTATTTCCAAGAGTTTTTAATGAAGTTTGGTTTTAATAACACTCTTACTACTCTTCACTGAATCCATTCACCTACAATTTTACTTGCATTTTACTGCTCTGTCCATAGCAGGCTCAACAAATCCAAATCCAGTTACTTTAATACAATTTGATGTAGATTCTGTCACAAGGCTTTTCATAATTTAAGACACAATAAAGAAGAAACTTCTCAGGCAACAACTAAAGCTCCAGCAATAAAGAATTACTTAAATATCAAGCTTAGCAGCAATAGTTGTATAAACAAATAAAATTCTAAATTTAGCATAGCTTTAAAACTATAGAAGAACCTAGACTTAAAATTACTTTCAGGAAATAATACCAGGTCATCTAAATCCCGATTATACAATGCTAGAATGATCCCAATCTAGTGGGAAAATTCCTTCAAAATGCCAAGCTGACACCAGCAGTGTGGAAATGCAGAGTGTAATCCTCCACAGTTTTTACCCTAGAAAGCAAAAGGGCTAGAATTGCCCTTGGAAATCCCACATATTACAAAATTACAGTGTTTTTAGCCTCCCTTCTCCAGGGGATTTCAAGGCCCATTTTAAAAAAAAGAAAGAAGATTTTCAGCGAAGACTCCAGCTTCTCAGCACACAGTAAGGAAAGTGATGCAATAAGACCACTCACATTCCCCGTATTATGACCTGGCTCCCCAGGTTTGCAATTTACACATCACCACTTGAGAAGATCTGACCCCTATTGCTGAAAGACAGTGGGGTCTCCTCTCACACAAACCGCTTACTCTGGGACAAGCACCCTCTCACTGAGCTGGTGCACTTGAGTAAAACAAGTCACTTTGGCGAACAGAGAGAATACTAAGGAACTGGGAATAAAAGGGGGTAATTTCCTGCCAGGTAAGAGCTGAATCTGTTCAGAAAATATGGCCTAGCACACATCAAAGACAGTAAAAGGAAGCATGTCTAACCATGCAGATGGAAGAAAGAAGAGGAAGAAGGAGGTCCTCCCTGTTTCAGAAGTGGTAAATTATGAGATTGGCCCAGAGGTAACACTAGACATCAGCAGCTGCAGGCTGGCACAGCTGTTGATGCTATGGCTGGATTGCTGGAAGCCAGTCCCTTCCACACTGCTGAACACAAGATTTGTGGCAGGTGTGCTAAGAGACCATACAGTGCTTAGTATCAAAAGCCTCCAGTGCAGGAAGAGTGTTACGCTTAAACATTCTTTAGTACAGTTCTGGAAAAATCTTAGCTATTGCTTCACTTTCAAAGACCCAACCCGTATTAGTCTTGGCCAAAAATAAAAAAAGTCACTGCGCTAGACTAAGATGAAGAGCATATCAAAGTCAATAACACAGTGATCAGGCAAAGCATATTGTAAGCTGTTCCAAAAGAAAATTTTTAAACTGCTTCCTGAAATACTTAAAACAACAACCCGGGCAAAAACACATACATAGAACATGATTCCCTTCCTCAGTGCACCTTTTAATTTATGAAGTGGGTCCTGCTGGGTCAGCAGTACCAGAGAGAACACAGATGTAAACGTATTTCAACTTAGTAAGAAATGGTTGAATGACTTGAATAAAATCAGTCCAGGATAGAAGTTTCCTCAGCTAATACAGGTGCTCAATTTCCCCCGTATGCCTCTGTGGCTTATGAGGGAGCACTATTGTTTCACATCCAGAATCCAAACCTGCCTGCACACATCAGTATGAACTCAGCAATTTGTATCGCTTACAAGTGAAATCACTGACCAGTGCTCTAAGTAACAGTACCAATCAGCTGCATCTTTTATCTCCCAAAACACGAGTGCTAAAATGTATCTAAATACAATGACAAGAGGGATGAATATTTTACATTTTTTAAATCCACCAGCAACCATAGGAGTTCTAACATAGACAAAACACTGGCTGGGTCCAACTGAAGCCATGGCATCACAAAAGTCAAAGTGAATCTAATCAACGTGATGCTGAAAATGGGGTAGCAGCTGGTCCATCTACTTTAGGACTCCCAGTGCTGCCAACACCAATCAGTATTAGGTCGCCATTTTACTCTTTTTCCCAATCCAGGGACAACCATGATTTCTATGTTGCAACAACGCTAATGGAAGCAAGACAATCTGAATGTAGTACTGTCAAAGCATTTATAAGTGGAAACTGTTTTTAAAGGCACAGTGTTGCTCTCGTACCATGGTGGGTTGTAGAAAGCATTTTAACATCTCCACAGGGAAGGTGTAGTTGTGGTACACTTAGGCATGCCTGTGCTACTTTTAATCTGCTAAAACACTTTATAATTGGTCAAAGCACAACCATCAACTTGCGTTAATGACAAATAGGTGTTCCAGTGAATCACAGATACCAATTCTGTAAGATGAGCTATGTTACCATGTCTTCATTGCTAGTACCACAGGCTGGACAAGACACACACTCACTGCAACTTCTAATCAGCTGTGCCAAAAATATTCAGCAATTCTTCATCTCTACTTGGAAACAGAGACGTATTTTTCAGATGCCTTCTTCAACCGAGACTTGTATTTTTCAGCACAAAATTATAAATGTATTTCGGCCAGAACACCCCCGTCCATGTTTCCAACAGAGCACGCAGGTGCTGCCTGCTGCTGTTTCAGGGGAGGGAGAGGGGGGCAGAGGGCGGGTGCCGGCGCCGAGCTGACCAGGGAGGTAACGCTGGCGGCCCCGCCGCCCCACGCCCCGCTCCCGCCCCCTCAAGCTCCCGGGAAGGGCCGCGGGGGGCAGCTGCCAGCCGGGCTC
>WAAD01040853.1:9163-35072 GCA_013389945.1 Fregata magnificens | reverse complement strand
CCCGGCGCAGGGGGCCCGCGGTCTGACCCGCTCCGCGGCGGCGAGCCCCTGGCAGGCGCCTCGGCAGCGTCTGCCCGCCTGCCCTCGGCAAAGCTCCAGGAGCGAAAAACAAATAGCTTTCCACGTGTATTTCAAACAAACAAAAATGCATTTAATGTTTAGAAAACAGAACTCTTGGCTAAAGCCATATGAATCAGAAAATCGGTTAGGTTGGAAAAGACCTTTAAGATCATCGAGTCCAGTTGTTAACCTAACACAGCCAAGTCCGACACTAAACCGTGTCCTTAAGCACCAGATCTACAAGTCTTTTAAATACCTCTGGGGATGGTGACCCCACCACTTCCCTGGGCAGCCTGTTCCACTGCTTGACAACCCTTTCAGTGAAGAAATTTTTCCTAATATCCAATCTAAACCTCCCCTGACACAACTTGAGGCCATTTCCTCTCGTCCTGTCGCTGGTTACTTGGGAGAAGAGTCCAACACCCGCTTCACTACAACCTCCTTTCAGGTAGCTGTAGAGAGCGATAAGGTCTCCCCTCAGCCTCCTCTTCTCCAGACTAAACAACCCCAGTTCCCTCAGCTGCTCCTCATAAGACTTGTTCTCTAGACCCTTCACCAGCCTCGTTGCCCTTCTCTGGACACGCTCCAGCACCTCAATGTCCTTCTTGTAGTGAGGGGCCCAAAACTGAACACAGTATTCGAGGTGCGGCCTCACCAGTGCCGAGTACAGGGGCACGATCACTTCCCTACTCCTGCTGGCCACACTATTCCTGATGCAAGCCAGGATGCCGTTGGCCTTCTTGGCCACCTGGGCACACTGCCGGCTCATGGTCAGCCGGCTGCCGACCAGCACCCCCAGGTCCTTTTCCACCAGGCAGCTTTCCAGCTACTCTTCCCCAAGCCTGTAGCGTTGCATGGGGTTGTTGTGACCAAAGTGCAGCACCTGAAGTTAGCTTTCTGTAGCAAATGAGGGAAAAAGCCACCAAGCCCCAGCTGACAGGGTGTTGCACACAAGCCTGCCCTACATGAAGCACATGAGGTAACTGCAGCCTCTTGAGGAGCATCTTGCTCTGAGGACACAGAGCAGGGACACAGGAACAGCTTTGTGCTGTAGAGCTAGGCTGGTTTGTCCTCCTCTGCTTGAATTAGGTGGACACCCACACTCCAGTTCACCAGTTCCCAGAACAGCAGGCTTGCCCGATCGCTCTTAACCACGTAGGCTGTCATTTGACAACACACATTAAAACATCAGTCTCGTTTTGAAGGGTTTTTAAACCCAGTAGTCCTTACAGCAAAATGTGACAAAAACTCCCATACTGTGAAATCATGGGCTGTAGTTTCTCTGCACTACTACCTGTGGTAAGGGCTGCTTAGTTCTGGGGCATAGCATGCAGCAAATCAGTAAATTAGCTTAGCATGACTGCAGTGCAACACAAGCAAATAGATCCAAGTAACAGGGAGAAGCACTGGCAAGCACGTTGCAAAGACATCTAAACGATTCCTTGTGCAGCCAGCACAGGTCTGGCAGACCCAGTGCTGAGCTAGAGCTAATAAAACCTGGCGAACCCAAGCTGTGCCTGCATCTGTGGTGCAATTAATCTGTGACACGAACAATCTGCCTGCAGATAACTGTAAGCTGACTATATGTACAAATTTAACAACTCACATTAATTAATACTTACAGCTAGATTGAAAAAAAAATGACTAATATTTGGCAACAAATAGCAAATATCATTACAACCCAACAAGCGTGAAGTTCATGCATCAATAATTATGAGACAGCAAAGTCATGATACTGTACATGTGCATTTTGATTTTGTAATTTAAATTTCATCTCCCTATTATTATCTCTTATGATAGACAATTAACATAAATTATGTTACCATAGCACACAGAAGTCCCGCTCACAGGCACTATTGCCTCGAGTGATACACAAATAGAGAACAAAAGGTAACCCCGCAAAGTGTTAACACAAACCTATGAGACAAAAGATGATAGAGTATGAAGAGATGACAAGAATGGTCAACATGCCAAGAAGAGATCTTTGTGTACTAGCAGCTTATCTACTGTCAATTTTTTAGGCATTACAGTAAACCCATTAGGGAGGGAAGGCTTTGCATGATGATAATGAGAGTGCTTTTTATTTAGAAATTAATTATAGGTTCTATACCATATTACCAGTGTTCCTCCCGCCCATATCAGTTCAAGCCAAGAACAATTGTGTCAGGACAACAACAACTTCTGCTGCTCCTGTTGCTCTGAAGTCTGCAATTCACATGGGGTAACTTCAGCAGTCTTTCCTCCTAAATCCTAATGTTAGGGAGGGTAAGTGACCTAAGAGGGGGACACACTTGCTGCCTATGGCAAAAGACAAAGCATTACAGGCCACAGCATCTAGGCAATTTTTAGTCTTCCCTCTTCTCAGAAAAGTGTCATCTTCTGGCAAAAAAAGGCAGAAAGTTCAAACAATCTCCTATAATCATCCTAAGCGGCTGCTCAACCCCAGGTGTTAAGCAAATGTAGAAGTTAGTAGAGGTGTATCCATGTGCCTGACATTCATAGCTGGTGCCTTTTTAAGGCCATCTCTAGCCTTTGCTGAAATCTTGCAACTTGCAAAAAAGTCATGAGCCCTGGCAGCGTTTCAGGTACGTTAGCTGTCAAGGCCTGAAGCGCAGCCCCCTTCGAGGAGTGCCGTTGAGCTATGTTAGAGTTTAGCTGGCTGAGTCCAAGGTCAGCTGCTCTGCTGATAAGGCCTGTTGTGAAGAAAGCTAGAAGCAAGGGCCTCTCTCTCCTTTCCCTTGGGAACTGCTTTTAAGCTGAGGCTGTACTGCTGGCCCTTGCCTGTGCTACGTTGCAGCTGGGCAGCGGCTGCACCTACACCTGTCTCCTACCTCCTCGATCCTGACTCTGATCCTGACTCGCACCTGCTGGCTGGGCTTCCTGGCTTGGTCTCAGACCTGCCTCATCACTATGGACTTGCTGTGCGATCACCAGACTATGTCTGACCCTGATCAGTGCCTCTGACCCTGATTATGAACCAAACGTGCCGCTCCACATCCTGCTGCTTCTTGGTGAGGTCTCTGCTCCCACCTGCCTTGGTATTGTGCTCCACCTGTGGCTCACTTTCCCTTGCAGAGCAGCCGGCCCTCGCTGCCCCCTGACATTGCCACGCTAAACCTCTTACCACACTGCCATGCTTAAAAATTTAATCACATGGAGCTGTTGACCTGCAGAACAACTGTGCTGGCTGTCCGCAGAAAGAGAAGCATAAGCCACATGAGGTAGCAGAGACACACAGATTCATCTCTCACAGCTCAGCTACGTATCGCAGCCATGCAGCTGCTCCACACACCTTTGTTTCACATTAAATGAATTCCTGCACTTCAAGGTTGTGTAAAGATTTGTAAAGCCAGCGCACCCAGCCACCAGGACAGCTCTGACTTGGGGGAAGTCTTTGCAGAATGCAGAACCAAGATGAAATTTCTTTCCTTGCATGGGGCTCATTAGGACTGCTGTGGCACTTCAGCGATTCTTGGCTGCTAGACTGGCTTTGGAGGCTGTAGGGAGCCAAGTGTACAGATGGCCAACATGCATATATTATGATTATTACTAGGCTGCAAGGCCTATACATGAACTAGAATCCGGTTGCGTTACGTTCAATATACATTGCGTATGAACAGAATACAGATGCACAAACATCTAAATATAAGACAGGAGATGACAGGCACACACAGATGGAGGAGAACCATTTTGGGTAGTACGATAGACAGTGGTCTCAGATCACAAGAGATAATCATTAGGGAGGGTTTGAAGAAGAAAGATGATACACTTCTGTGGATATTTAGGAGACCTGGGACAAAAGTGAAGGAAACAATGAAAGCAAATAAGAGGACAATGAAAGAAAATAAGATGCTTTTCTGAAAATTCAACTAGTGGCTATAAAATATTGATGGATTCAGCTGATGAGAGAAAGGACCCAACTACTTGGTACAAAAGATGGATGATCACATGTGGGAAAGGGATAGGCTGTGAAAGCTTGCAGTTAATAAGACACTTGCCGAGACCAAAGAAAATAATATTCTGAGAGCTAGGATGAAAGATGAAAACACAGAGAAGTGGTATGGATGATAGGGAGGACCGTATAATAGAGGTCTGATGCAGAGAGAATCCTAAAGACTTAGCGTTGGACTTTAATAGGTGATTTATGTGATAATTTTAGCTGAACCTGTGTCTGCATTGAAAAAAGGGTTCCTCTTACCAGTTTTATACTGGCTAGATGCCCAATAAACAACCTGTTAATAATTTATCTTTCATTTCTGACTTTAAAAACTAACTACTATTTGACTATTCCAAAATTACAGTCTAGCAAGATTAAGCATTGAACAAGTGATTAGCATCATCTGATGTGATGGAATGGCTCAAAAACCAGCAGATATCTGTGAAAGAACCAAATTGCCGAATTCAGGCATGCATTCACTGGGACAAGAAAATGGGAGGAAGGGATGGACATCAGAGGCATGTATGCATTAATAGAGTGACAGTGGTGCCATTTCCACCTTTTGCTGCTTATGCAAGTATTAAATTGGTTTTGTTGCATTGTTTGTCACTGTTTCCTCTTCAGCTGACTCCTTTCTAGCTTCAACCCTAGCATTCACTGACCCAAACTACCCAAACTGCACTTCCATACCTCTCCCAATCAGTCTCCTCTGTCCCAAGATCTCCCAATAGAGAAAACTCTTTCCTGCCTAACTTATTTTTCAAAAAACATCTTCTTGGCCTTGCCTGCTTCCTTAACTCAAGGATTCCCCCTCAATTGCCCCAAGCACTTCTACCACCTAATTGTTTCCCACCGCCACCATGCCACCGTGGTTCCTCACTCCCCATGCATCCTCAGTTTCCTCTTACTCTCCTTCTGTTGTTGGTGACTTCTCCAAATTTTCCAAAGATAATTTCTGAAATCTTGACATATCTTCTACATAGTACTGTAGGAAACAACACAGTGACTCACTGCCTTACTGCACTGCAAAACTTTAAATGTCTGTCTTTAAGAATATGTAGAGTGTCTCCTAAGGTATTCAAAATGTAAGAGCTAGCATGATTGACTGTCTTAAGAAACAATAGTTGTTTTGATTGCATTTAGGAATGTGAGAAGATGCCTGAGTACATTGTCCTAGAATGTACAGTTGTGTGTTTTAGTTGTGTTCACAACGATAGAAACAATAATCAAAATGCAAAAAGAGAGCACAAATAATTTGATAGATTGTTTTACAAGTAGTTTATGGTAACTCTAATGAAAGTCTGTGCTATTTAATGAGCTGCTTTCTTGTTCTGTTTTTTCCTTTGATCTTTACAGCTGTCTCCAAAAGAATATTTTCGAGTACACAAAGCAATATGCAACAGTGCTAAGGTCTGATGACTACACACCAAGAACAAGAATGGAAGTAAATTTATTCAGCAATTCTACTGTTGTAAACAGTTCATCCATCAACCATAAGCAGTTAGAAGGGCATAGCCTCTGGGAAGTCATTACTATTGCCACTGTAACTGCCATTGTAAGCTTAATAACCATAGTGGGAAATATTCTTGTAATGATATCCTTCAAGGTTAACAGTCAGCTCAAAACTGTCAACAATTATTACTTGCTCAGTCTTGCCTGTGCAGATCTCATCATTGGAATATTTTCTATGAACCTTTATACGTCCTATATACTCATAGGCCATTGGTCTCTTGGAAGCCTTGCCTGTGACCTGTGGCTAGCACTGGACTATGTAGCTAGCAACGCCTCAGTAATGAACCTCCTAGTCATCAGTTTTGACAGATATTTTTCCATCACAAGGCCTTTAACTTACAGGGCCAAACGCACGCCCAGAAGAGCTGGCATCATGATTGGTCTGGCTTGGCTAATTTCCTTCGTGTTGTGGGCACCTGTAATCTTGTGCTGGCAGTATTTTGTGGGTGAACGAACAGTACCACCTGAAGAGTGCCAGATACAGTTTTTATATGAGCCTATTATCACCTTTGGTACTGCAATTGCTGCTTTTTACATTCCAGTGTCCGTGATGACCATTCTGTATTGCCGCATCTATAAGGAGACGGAGAAACGTACCAAGGACCTTGCTGAACTGCAGGGTTCAGAGTCTGTAGCAGAGTTTGAGATGATAAAGCCTCAGAAAGCTCTCCTGAAGTCTTGCTTCAGTTGCAAGCAACAGAACTTGGTCAAAAGAGAGAGGTGTCAGGCTTCCTGGTCTTCATCTAGTCGAAGCACATCAGCTACAGTGAAAGTCTCTCAGGCAGCGAGTAGTTGTAATGACTGGGCTAAGGCTGACCAGTTAACCACCTGCAGCAGCTACGCATCTTCAGAAGAGGAGGATAAACTTGCCGCTGATTCAGTTTTCCAAGTAACTTACAAAAGTCCATCTAAAGGTAAGGCAGAAGAGTTTAATGAGAGTATGGATGTTGTTGTCAAAGACCAACCTGAAGAAAATGATTTTGAGAACCGGAAATACTTTTTGTCACCTGCCAAAGGCCACGTACAAAAAAGTAAAAAATGTGTGGCCTATAAATTTCGGTTGGTGGTTAAGGCTGATGGCACCCAGGAAGCTAACAATGGTTGCCGTAAAGTAAAAATAACTCCTTGTTCTGCTGCTCTGTCAAAGGATCCTTCCATCAAAAGCATGGATCCAAATATAAATAACCAAATCACCAAAAGGAAACGGATGGTTCTTATAAAGGAACGCAAAGCAGCACAGACTTTAAGTGCCATTCTTTTGGCTTTTATCATCACATGGACTCCCTACAATATCATGGTTTTGATCTCCACATTCTGCTCCGACTGCATTCCCCTGACATTGTGGCACCTTGGATATTGGCTATGCTATGTGAACAGCACTGTTAACCCCATTTGTTATGCCCTCTGTAACAAAACTTTCAGGAAAACATTTAAGATGCTGCTTTTCTGCCAGTGGAAAAAGAAAAAAGTGGAAGAGAAACTATACTGGCAGGGCAATACCAGACTGCCATAATTGCTCTTATATAAGGGATAAGGGGGAAAACAGATACTGACGTAACCTAGTAAACTGTAATTCTGTCTTTTCAAAGCTGTTGCTTTATATGTCTAGGGGTTAAAAAAATTCTGCAGAAAAGTAAAATTTTGCATGAAAGTAGTGTGCTTGGGGTAAAGAAGTCAGTGGCTGCTGTGAGCAGTGCAGGGTATTTTTGATTATGCAGTAGATCTGCATTAAAGTTGTTATGTTTGGGGTCTTCTGTCCTTTCTTTCAGCCTGATAATATGTAGGGTAAATTATAAACTACTAGAAATTAGAGTGGGATGGTCATCCAGTCATCAGGTCAGGTCATCCAGTCTATCTCCCTGTAGTGCAGAACTGTTTCTTCCTATAATACCTTTCTAGTGTATTGTCTATTTAGTTTTCAATGTACCAAGCAATGGAGCTTGTCCTACTTCTGTTCTGAGACTTTTCCACCTGCTGTTGGAATGAAACAAGGACTATTTAAAGGGGGAAATGCTGTCATCCCCAATACTAAATGGTTAGGGAGATTCATAGTACTCCAGATGCACACACATATTATAGGAGAATGTAAGACTGAGAAAATTTCCACTTTAAGGATGACTTTTGTGGAGACATAGGAAGGGCTAATAGTGCAGGAAATAGATAATGTATTTTGTATATGAAGAAGCCAGTCCCAATCTCAGTTCCATCATGCAAGTCACTGTCATCTGTAAAAAATGGTGATGGTTAGCAGATACCTCCAAATCTCTCCATTTCCCAATGCCTCTGAAGGAAATTTTAAAGTTTTATGTGATAGTGACAATGGTACAAATCAGAACTGACTGTACAGCATAATGGACATGGTCTATCTACTTTACAACACAAGGAAAGTCTTTTTTGCAATCTCCTTTGTTGCGCTTCCCCTTGCCCCAAAAGTTTCCATTACTGATAGAATGATGCAGAACAAGAGAAAAATATGTACTGATGCCCTGTGCATTTACCTATATGTTACGGAATTATTATAACCAGTGACAGGATTGGCATCTCTGGAAGAAGAAATATTTTTAAAGTAATTTTTGAATATTTCTATAAAACTATTAAGGACACTTTGCACTTTCATAGCACTTTTTATCTTTAAATAGCTTTACAAATACTAGTCAACAACAGGTGTTTGGAAACATAGGTTATCTCCAGTCACTATCTTTTGGTCCAGCAGAAGCATATCTGCTACTGTACCGGGGGCTGGAATCAACCCCTCTGACAGCTCTGGCTTCTGGGACTGGGCTGTACTGGCCAAGTTACAATGAGCTGAGACTCTGGCCACTAGCTGAGTTTTGCTGGGGCTTTGGCTTTGCAGTGAGGACACTTCTGTGGCAGGGTTGAACTGCATGTGCCTGTCTGATATCTGTGTTAGAGTGGCAGGAGTCCTGCAGCATTGACCAAGTGAGTGCATAAGCGAGGGGTTGCCTTCAGCAGAAGGCCATTGGAATGGAGTTGGTGACCTGGCTCCTTGTGATGGAAACAAATGTGAAGCCTCAGAAAAGGCCACGAGAAAACAAAGTTAATGGTGACAGGAGTCATAAGGAATGAAGTCCTGAAGTAAAGAAATGTATATGAATAAATGAGAAAGATCTCCATGTACACAAAGTTCAGATTCAGTTCTAGCCTTTCTATCAAAATTCAGGCTGAGATGCTCTGGAATATTAGTTTGGGCCAATCTTCATATTATATCTACTATATGCTTTAGTGGGACATTGCAGAGCTGACATGACCCAGTTGCATGTTTCAGGGATTGTATTAGTCATCCTGAATGTACCATTGCTCTCAGTGAAATTGTTCATATAATTAAATTATCATACCATCAAACTGTTTCCCAACAGACAAATAATTCCTCCATGTCAACAACTACAGTACAAGTAATTAATATTTTTTATCCCCAATCTCCAGAGGGGAAAATTGTGTCAGTGAAAGATTAGCAGTGTAGTAATGTAAAAATATGTTCTCTAAATTCACATGATTGATTTTGTAACACACCATACTGTGCCTGTTATTTTTTGTGCATTAGCATATGATTGCTTATTAAAGGAAAGTATGGGTCTTTAATAAAGACCCTTTCATCAACTTTCCTCTGTCACTATCCAGAGCTTTTCCTGTGTACTGTAACTATGTACAAGTTGGTTATTATAGTGGGTTTATTTTATATTGCATTGGATCAGACATTAAGTAAATTGTGTTTGATTTTTAGCAAATGAATGTGTCCCTCTGCGGCGCAAGTTGTAGTTAAAGGCAAAATTTATGAGGTAGTAACAGTTCCTGCTAGCTGCAGTGTTGTTGCTAAAGTAAAGCATTGGCTTCTACTGAAATTAAATGGGATATTTTTTGTTGGTTTTGGCTTCTGTTGAACAAGAGTGTTCTGTAAATGTTTATGGACTCTGTGCTCAGTAAATGTATTAGAACACACGGTGATGGATGCAACAATGTTGGTTCAATGTAATTGTGAAATATGTGCTCAAACTATGCTGCTAGCACTTCACCATGTGAGACGTTACATGGCCAAACATGGGTACATTGTAAATACCTAGAATTATATAAAGAGGTGTGTGTTGCTTTATTGTTATGTAGGATGTTTATTCTTAAAAAAAATCAAAAACACAAAAAGAAAAACATGATCCTTTTCAGAGTATCAGTTAGTACTTAATTATATTTTGTTTTCAAATTATATTTTGTACCTTTAAAAAGTGTTGTGGGACTTCTACAGTGTAGAATAATCTTGTTATCTGTATTTCTGTCCTTTTAATGAACCTTTTACTGATCCTATAATTGATTATGGTCATGGTCATGGACTGGTGAAAAGATCTTTTTTGTAAAATTACATCTTATTTATACATAATTACATACACATACATATATTTAGATATGTATGTGTGTATTAACAGTATAGATGCATAAATATACATCCCTAACTAAGCTTTTCAGAGAGCCAGCACACTTTAATATTGAATTTTCCCACAAACTGGGAGTATAATTTTTGTCTCTCCCTTTTCATACATACCAGCCTCCCTATATTTTCCAGATCCCCATAAATTATCAAGTAATATTCATTTTCTGTAAATATAATTTATGTTTGTAGATAAATGCTTGGAAGAGTTCCCAGAATTTTTAAACGGGTGTAGAACACCTAGTTACAGTTGTGCACTTTCTGTGACTGCTTAGCACAGAGTGAAGAGCTTTGCAAAGGACGGAAAGTCAAGATAGAACATAAATGCAGGGGTTTCCTTTATAGAAAAATCCTGTTGAATTGAGGAAGGATGAAAGCAAAAGGGTTATAGAGAAAATACTGTAAGAACCCGTAAAATATGATAGAGCATATTTTGCCTGTAATTATATAATTCAGTTGCTAATCATGCTTATCCTACTCAAATATGCATGTCAACTAGTAACTGCTATTAACTGTTCAAAGTTATTTGTACATGTGGATTTTTGTTCCTCATCTCTATTGTACCCATAATGAAACCTGCACTGGGATATATGGACTTCAGGAGTCTAGATCCAGAGGCAGTGATGCACTTCAAGGCAAAATCCTTAATTGTACTTCCTTATCACCCTTTAGATACTGTTCCAGTTTTAGAGCTGAGTCTCCTGAAAAGTCCCCCTCTCTAGTTTAATTATTCTGATCATTTTATCTCCCACATAGGGCTTTTCTCAGAAATCTGTGACATTGCCTCCTTGTCATCTTTGATAGATGACCTGAACATGTCAAACTAATTTAACTAATATATCTTAATGCAAATGTAGCTAAGGATAGTCACATACCTGAAGGAATAAAAATGTCACTGGGATGTGGTAAGTATGTTACATTTGAATGAGAAGTCATTACAACAATTAAAGAATCCCATATCAAACTGGCAGATGCTGCTTTCTCATAGAAAGCAGTTGTTATGAAACTGGATACCCAGTTTGAAACTGAATTGAATACCTGTGGACTTTTTTCAGAGTCCAGATTTTGAATAGAATTTTGTAAGATGCTTCTTTACTTGTGGTAGGGAACAGAGTTTCCAAATCACCCCTTCATAGTTTGGGATTCCCAAAATCTTCATATTGAAAGAGAATTTTTGGATGCTTCTTTTTTAAAGTTACTGTGTAATTTTTGGGTGACATACGTACTTCTGCCTTCTCTGGATTCTTTGTTCTAGGAAAACAAACAAACGGAATGGTGTAACTTTACTCTGAAATTAATTGTCTTTGCTTTCTATAGAGATAGAAATAATATGAAGGAATCACTTGGGTGTAGTGAGAAATAAATACCTGTTTCCGCAGTTGTACATAACAGTCAAGCTGGAGTTACCATTTGCTGTGACCTGTACATCTATGTGCCCCTCCGTTGGAAAGGACTCTGCCCAAAAAACTCTGTGCTGCTTACTCGTTTTTGATATTACAGAAGGTTGGGGTTTTTTTCCAAAAAAACCCAACACCCCACATTCACTACTTTTATGAGCTACAGACCATTACAGGCCAGAACTTCCCTCTGAAAGGCTCCCCCGCAGTTTTTGCCTTGGGGACTCCAAGGGCTCCATCAGCTCCTGAAATGCTCCCGCAGCCACTGGGTAGTCAGTGGCTTCTCCGCTTTGAAATGCCCTTCCAAACCTGCACTCCAAAAATGGATACTGTGTCTTTTCACTTAAATACTTGGCTTTTCTTCTACCAAATCAGAAAGAGGCCATTTATTTCTTATGTGGTCATCCCAAATCTCCACTGCTGCCTTTTGTACCCACTAAGAAGTTTGCTTCCACGTACAATTGACAGCTAGGTGTCACAAAACCTTAAACTTTGATCATTCAAATAAACTTCTTGTTTATGATTTTATTGATAGTTACCCCATATCTATATCTAGTTAAAAAAAAAAAAAAAGAAAAATTGATAGCATTGTGTTGTAAAACTAGAAATAATCTATGACTGTTAGTGGTTTCAGAAAGGGATGGTGTTGCAATTGTTTTTTCCATCTTGGTAAATGTATTTCTTCAGGTTTAATAGGCACTGCTGGGCTATGTATCAGATTAGGAACTTCAGTTTTCATTACACTCAGTAAAACTGCTGCCTTTTACTCAATACTTATCCCATTAGCTACTAAATGCCATTAGTTTCTTCATGTATCTGCTGATATATCAAAGAAGTCATTCCTCCTCAAACAACTAGACATTTAAAATCCTTCAGAAGTTTTCTTCTCAACAAGTACTTCTCCAAACCCTGGTCGATGATGGCTCCTGTTTCAGTAGACCTCTGAAGTTTGGGGATTTTTACTAAATTCCTGGATTACAATGCCAAGATATAAGCTGGAATATTTTTTACTCCTTACATGAGGCAGCCATCTAGACATAGTGGAGGTCAGGCAGTTGTTTTTACTGTATGCTGTACAGAAGGCCTCCTTAGATGTGAAATTCATCAGACAGCTATAGGAGGAAGAGTGGGGAGAGGGTTTGGTGGAGGATACCAGCTGCAGAGGGTGGCTGGATTCAGCTCTGTACCCCACCACTCTGTTTGCGTCCTGATGCTTTCTGAAATGCAGAAGACGTGAGATTGACAAAAGGAGTCTTTGTTTTGTTAATTATAGGAGAAAAAATGAGCCCAGGCAGGTGATGTTGCTAGTTTATTGATGCACAGTATTCAATGCTTGGGCCGACACCCACTTTGTCATACTTTTAAACCTATGGTTAACATGTAAAAAAAGGTTATGTGGAAGTCTGGAAATTTATTGTTTAGGTTACACATATGAAAATCAGAAACAAAAGCAAGCACTTTCTCATATGAAAGTTGAATGATTTTTAAAGACAATAATAAATCAGTGTTTTTGCTAGAAAGAGGTCATCAGGCTCTCTTATTTTGCCAGTTGATACTTTTTTAGGAAGAATTTTTCCTTCTGCTAAATTCTGAGTTGATTAATGTGTTATTGTATGTGAGAATGCGCTTATCTTTCCTGCAGTTGAGAAAACAGTATGGGGAGAAATACAAAGTAGTGAAGAGGTGAAGAAACCTATTTTTCTGCTGTTGTTAGGAGATTGCATGTTTAAAGTGGAACATGCCTCCCATTCAGGGGTGCTTGGAGCTGGAAGTCAGCCATATACCTAGACCTTGCTCTAGACCTTGTCATGCTTCCTCATTTTGGAAATATATTTATTTAACCAAATAAATTTTTTCCATCAGATATTCTTGGGGGGACCCACCTCCTTTCTTCAAGTCGGTGCAGGAGGCAGTATAATCAGGAAAGGCTAAGAGAGAGAGAGGATAGGAGAAATGTGATAGGGAAAAGAAAACAGGAGTAGACAGAATAGAAACCGCCATGTTTCAGACTGTGATTTTGCTGATTCAGTGTTGACAGCCAGCTGCTCTCAGCATTTTTCTGGGTATCTGGTGATTAAGATTCGGTGATGGAGAAAAAAGTCTGTTCTGTTAAGACAGCCTTTTGCTGAGGAATTACAAAGTAGAATTTAGTCCACTTTTTAAGACTCTATGTCCTTCTCTTTAAAAGCTCAAGAAAGAAGTGCTGGTGGGTGTATTGGAATATTCTTACTTATTTTCATCCACTACTTAGTCCCAAATCCAGCTCCAGTAGTCATTTCCATCCATACTTTGTTTAGAAGTGTGGAATGTACTTCAGTCCCTGAGTTCCATTAAATGGCTTTGTTTGAACTGGATTAATCTTTCTGTCTTGTTTTTGCTTGGAGACTTGTTGTTACGAGTTATTATTACATTTTAATCTAATTCCCATACTGGAATTCAGTGTCAGCATACGCTTGTAGGGCTCCAGTTAATCCTAGAGAGTGCCTCCGAAACTGGGCAGCTGGATTTGGGCTGCTGGTGCCTGAGTCATTCATACAGCTTATTTACACAGTCCTTTCCTCCAAAACCCTCCAAAACAGGCCAAGGGTGGGCTGCAGAGCAGGTTACTTGCCTTTGAGGATCAAATGCAGCCTGCTGGCTTTCAGTTGTGTGCTTCCATGTCAAGATGATTCAAAACACATTTTTGGAAGGTGCGTAAGAATCTGGCTATATGGCCAAGAATTCGAATAAAAGCTCTGGGAGACTGGCAGCACTCGGGTGATTTTCTTGTATCCTCATTCCAACTTTGGAGGTGTCCTGATAGAGTTACAGCAGAACCCACATTAAATTGACTCAATGGCATAAACTCAATTCAGCTACTATCCATTTCTTCCCGTGTCACACTTCTGTCTTTGAACACAGTTTCGAGGAGGGGGGGCGGAAATCAGATGATGCAAAATAGACATGTATGCTATATTGGCCTCACCCACGTAATGTATCTATTTTTTTTCTGAAAATGTTGCAGTGCATTGTAAAAAATAAAAATGGCTTTCTTGGCTTTTCCACTTCCAAATTAATTTATCTTCTTAAGTAATCCTGGCAGTCTTGGTCTTCTCAAAACACAATACAATTTATTTTCTGCAAAGTAATTTTCATGGAAATTAAGAGATTCCATTTTTAAATTAAAAAGCAGGAGTTTGCCAGTATCTTTTGGTTGAGTTTCTGTAATTGAAATATCTAAGAAAACGTACAAGTTATTCTAATTATTATCCTGACATTTTGTATAATGCAACTATGAAAACTCTTCAGTTGTCATTCAGCTATTCCAATGATACAGAAATGTGTGAAGTAACCCAAACAGCTGTAAAAGAAAACAAGGTCTTCAAGGTTATCAAAACTGAAATCCTTTTATTTATTATTTTAAAACAGATGAATTTATCATTAAATTTAAAGATTCTCTCCTTGTTTTATAACCAGAAAAAAGGCACTGTTTAAATAATGTCAAGGTTGAGTGCCAAAACAATTGAAGCTAGCAAATGTGAAATAAAGCCAACACTCTCTTCTTTTCTCACAGTGGTATTAAAAAAAGAGAAAGCTGAAGCACATCATTGTGGCAGGTGCACCCGCCCTTACAGAGACCAGGGCTTTCCGACTGTTGAAGCAGCGCAGCCGCTGCTGCTTTTCGCGCCCCTACTTTTGCGCCCTCGCTGCGTTGTTGCCGACAGACAGAGCCCTCAGCCAGTAGGCAACAGACATGACCATCTATGACCACAGATCAGATTTGACTGGGGTATCAATGGAGCCCTGCTGGGGGGCCTATTGAGCCGGTTCTCCTCGGAGCAGCAGGTCTGCAGCTGGGGACTCTCCCCTTGGGTCGGGACACTGCCTAAGGTAACTCCTCGAGATTGAGAGCCCTCATCTTCTTAGGTGAGTGATCGCACATTTTGGATAAAACTCTCAAGAATTCTTAGGTCAGCTGGGTAGTAATAGTTCCCACCTGACATCCTAAACCTGTGATTAGTTTATGTTCGTTGGAGTATTGAAGCACTTTTGGTTGGAATAAATTTTATTTTGGGTTATATCATCTGCCTAATTCGACTTTGTGCACCTCCGTGACAATCATGGAACAGGGAGAAGCAACAGTCAAAACATGCTAAACAAAGTGGAGTATTATTCAGAAAAAAAATGGAGGAATAAGTAAACCATTGCAAAATCAATTTGATCTTTTAAAAAATGTGTTCACTGAGTGTCTTGGGAAAAAGTTCAGAGGATTTGTAAGCTTTGGATTAGTAGCTTTAAATGGGAAAGCTGATGATCCCATTCGCTCTGGGTGCTCTAAAAAGAAGAAAAGAAAAGCCTATGCTGAATACTTCATTGTGTATGGGATCATTAAAAAGTAGAGATAAAAAGAAGAGTCAATGAAGGGGAAAAGAAGCCATGGGAGACGAGGCTAATTCCAATTTTATATATAAAACTACCTTTCACTAAAGGTAAAAAGGAAAGGCCTGATGCTGCCTTGTGGTACACAATACTCTCCAATATGCATTTTGTAAATATAGGTACTTCACTGGAAATTTCCTTCCTGCATGATATGTGAATATGTGCAATTATAGGAGATCAACCGTGAACATTCATACTGGAGCAAAACCTTCTGAAATGCATGTATATTCATGTATATCTTGTACAAGACATCATATCCTGGATTTCATGCCTGACTCCTCTCATGGCTAAAATACTATAAAATTAATTTTTTAAATCTTCTGGTAAAGGCCTCAATTTTTAACAGTGACTTCTCACTTGTGTGGTTGGTAGATGTCTATGTCCTGGTCCAGTCCTGGACGATATGCTGTCATAAAGCCCTTGCAGAGGCCCAAATTAAATTTTCAATCATTATTACTTAGTGTGATTATTCAGTCCGTGTGAGTTCATTTCAGTCACTGGACAAAGAATCCATGTTCCTTTCAAAGTGCACGTATCATCTACAGTTCAACTTTCTGACATGGACAGGACTTGGTTGGATATGACAGGCCGTGATCAATGGGTTTGATCATCATCCATGCAAACTTGCACATGTGTCGTTTGTTGCAGTCCTTTTGCCAGTATATCACGTTCCTACGGTTTAGATTTGCTCCAGCACACGCATCGTACCACCAGCCTCCCCCAGGAATGCCATTGTGTTCCAATTTAGCACAATTCTGAAAGTAATTGTCATTGTCTCTGTCCTTGGTGGTGAACTTCTGGTTGTCATGGAGATAAGCTTCCGTGTCCAGGGTCAGAGCATCAGTGGCGTTGCCTTTGTATAGACCAACCCTGATTCGGTATTGAGACTCTTCATCTTCAATAAGAAATGGTTCATACTGTCCCCATTTGATTTCAGCGTTTAGGTTTACAAGTTTAACTCCAAGTATATATTGCACGGAGCTGCTGGTTAACTGGTGCATATATTCATTTCCTAACCAGTGGTTGTCGTGAACAGAGCCAAATCCGTATTTGTAATCCTGCCAGGTCCTATCAAAGTCGACAGTACTATTGGCTGTAATGTGCTGGATTACTGTCCAGCCACCATCCCGCATGTTACAAGAGACAACAATTGGGTCCTCCTTTGGTTGGATGATGTAAAGACCATCTCTGGAATTTCCTTTGGAGCGCTGAAAAATCTCAAAACAATCTCTTGGATAGTCTGAGTAGGAAAAAAAAGTTTTAAAGTAAATTTCTGTTCAGATAGTAACTTTTAGATATTGAACTCTGTCCTTTAGATGGCCATCTGACTGGAAGCTGACTCTGACTTCACCCCAGCTAGTGGGCACCTACTCAGCTAAAGGGGGGAGATTTCAGGGCAGAACATGCAGGAAATGTTCAGAAATTCAAAAAAGGGTTTGTTACCCTGTCCTACACCAGAAGTGTGATTTTGCATTTATTACAGAAATATGGTTGAAAAGCCAAAAGTTATGCACAGGCCATTCCTTTTCCTCCTGTGTTCTTCCAGTTTGAGTAGTCAGCAAGTTTGCAATTCCCTGTGCCATGTGTTGGACCATCGTCCAACAAAGCTAGCCTTATCCTCAACAAATCAATTTAATTTCTCTTTAACCGATTTATACTTCAGGCATCTGTAACATCCTTGCATTAAATTCCAGTAAGTACGCCATGTGTTCACTGATAAAAGGGAGATATTAAAGCACATTTCTTGCTGAGACAAAACTTATAAACATCTGAGGATTTTCTTAGGAACAGTTCTTGTCACTCAAACTCTGGGCTAAATCTTACCACTGATTTGCCAGTAGTACTGCAGCGCTGTGCAGTGTTGAACACCAATATCAGGAAAACAGGTAAAAGTGCTTTTCCACTTTATTGTTTATCTGGTAGACTCAGAGGATGATAAAAATGGCATATAAGGCTTGGGACAACCCTCTTTGTTGGGCTCAGATATGTATACTGTGTTTTTTAAATGTAACTTGCTTATAAGGTAACTTCTTGCTATAGTATGGTATCAAGCATCTCTGAGACTAAGGCACAATGCTCTGCTTTGTAGAGAAGGATGTTATTCAATGTCTGTTCTGTTACTCAGAAACATGTTTATGAATTGAAATCACTCACTTCTCCATAGAGTTGAAAGGCATGTCATTATGCCATTATACTATGGAATATTTGTAATTTATATTTAATAAAAACTTGACAATTTTAATAACTGTGAGAAAAATTCCTACAGATGACCTGTGATGTAAAATGGCAGTTCTTCAGACCTATGAAATCCTATGTTCTGTCCTGACAATGACTGATGGGAGTTTAGATACTGTATTTAGAACTTAATTTTTTCTTCTGGGAAACTGGGATAATTCAGAAAAAGTATGGCAAGATGTCCTAATTTTTTTTTTCAAAAATTGCCAAAAAACAATTAAGGAAAAATATTTCCAAAGACAAAAATTTAAAATAAAAGCTCAGAAAAAAACCTCTTTTCTGCCCAAATCACTGACCAGAGAGCCCCTGCTGATCTTTTTATTGAACACATTGTTTTTCTTTTCCTGAACAGAAGAACAGAGTCTGAAAAGAGTCAATCTCATTGTATGGTCTCGTGACCAACAGATCAAAAGTACACTGAACAGTTTGGTTAGTGTTAAAAAAAAAAAAACCAAACCAAACCCAACTTTCTGGAAAGAGAAAGGGATCATGAGTGACTATTTTATCTGCCTCTGGTCCTGTAGGGAATTATATCGTACAGTCTTCTTCACAGAATTACTAAATTTCTTCTCTTCCAACTGGAAAGCATTGTAGACTTCAATAACTGTCACTACTCTGTTAGAAATACTCATCTGGTTCCCAATCTAATTTTACTAATGTCCACTGTCCACCTTTTTCGTTCTTGTGTCATGTTGTCCTTTAGTTAAATAGTGGTTCTTCCTGGGTAATAAGCCCCAATGTACCATGAAGACAACTATATTTTTAATCAGCCTTTGTTTTGATAGGGTAAATTCTGCTAGGATAAAGAAGTTCTTTTAATATCTATTATAAGATAAATCTTCTGTTCCTTAATTGTCTTAGTAGCTTTTCTGCACCTCTTCACTGCAAATTAATCTCCTAGAATGTGGGTAAAATTTGCACACAGTATTGCAGATGGCCTTATGTAGTGCCACTGATTCTCCCCAAGTCTTATTAAAAACACCTCTGTTGACGTATTCTAGGATTGCATTTGTGTTGCTTAGTTTCCTTTAATCTAGAGTTTGGTCTTTGGATCTTTGTAACTGGTAAGGTCCTCGCAGTAAAACCTAGAATTTTGTACTTTATTTTTCATCCCAATGGTATTACATCTGATTTTTTTTTTTCTGTGTGATTTTCTGATTCTTTGTATTGACATTTCTCTACTTCATGTTGTCATTAAATTTTATCAGCATATTCCTATTTTTGCATTGGTATACTTAATAAGAATACTGAAAAGATCACTTATAAGCAAATACTTTCAGTCTCCCCTTGACTTTATGGTTTACTTTTCTACCCAAGTCATTGTCATTTTCTTTTCAATTTCTACTGAAATTGTAACGTAACCCTACCTTCTCTGATTTAATGTTGTATGAAGTATTGTATCATAGGCTTTGTAGAAGTCGAAATGGACTAAACCTGTTAAATAGTATTATTCATAGGATCATGTGTTAAATATAGTCTTTTATATTTGATATTCAGAAGTTTATTGGTAATTCTAAGCCACTCAGGACAGATTTACAGGAGTATATAGACTTTCCAAGGTCTTACTTTTATGCCTTTCATTGCCTAATAGAATCTACAGCCATGAATAGAATACTTTGAATCTCAATACTACCTGCATGATATTATTAAATATCCTGAAACAGCAGAACTGTGTACATGACTCTGTACCCGAGTTGTTTGAACATTCGCCTGGTAGACATAGCTTGAATCCAAACCTGATCCCATGATTTTATAGATTTTATGGAATGATTTTTTAAGTGGTTTATATAGTAATGTTGAAGCCAGCAATATATACAGTGACACTTGTATTTGCCCTTCTCAGTGAATATTATTAATGCAAAATAGAACAACTTCTATAGACAGATAATGAGAAAATCATTTAGGCTGATGGTTACAGGATTCACTTGGAAAGTGAATTTTATAAACCCCCAAGTGCCATCAGTCAGAGGGGGAAAATGAAACAATCCCACTACTCATTTTATGTGGGATCTACTCTGGTAAATGTATTAGAAAACCTACCAAGCTGGACCTTGCAAGCTAGATAGGCAGAGGGATGCCTCAGTTATAGGTACCAATAGGATTTAGGTACTGAGGTGTCAGATGAATAAGTCTTCAAATGCCACAAGATTTTTTTTTTACAGAAAAACTGTTAATTTCTCTTGAATTAGATGGTAGCTGAGCAAGGGTTTTAAAGATTCTGGACTTTGGGGCAGGACATGTTCATATCGCAAAGTGTTTTTGCAGGGTTAACTTTCAAATACGTTGGCTGAATATGTTACAGCAAAGCAATAAAGTAAAACACAGCATGCATCCAAATCACTCACACTCTTCATGAGTACCTTTTTCATTGGTGTTACCCAGTGTCTCATAGCCTCTTTGAGGGAGAAGATGGGCATTAGCCAAGACCACTGCCTCTTTGGTGCTCACTGACACAGTGCAATGAGAGAGCAAGAACAGAATAAATCTTGCTGAGCTTGTCAACAGCATCTTCCTTCCGAGTCAGTCCTCCTGCAGGAATGCAGAACTGTAACACAGACTGGAACTGAAAATGGAAAAATTTATGACTTTTACTATGAAAGTCCTGAAGGAGAAAGGTATTTCAATACCTAGCTTCAGTATAGTGAGCCTCTGCCAAAATTGGCTTCTCCCATCTTTCAAAGACCTCTCCTTTTTCTGATGTCTCACACCCTCTTTCTGACTGGTCGTTGCTCTGACACGGAGCGCTGTGCTGCAACACTTAGAGTCTCTCACCTCTGTCACCTTGTGCCATGCTGGGCCATGAAACAATGTAATTTTGTGTGTGACAAAAGGCCATAGAAAGTCATGTAATGACAAAAGAAAAAGCACATCTTACATTTATCAGAATTGAATTTTGCTTATTCCCCGAGTCCAAACTGTAGTGGAATAGAGCCACCAATGGTTGAACTGGCAGAAACAGTAGCACTGGCTCTGCTGACTGTCTGTAGTTCAAACAGTACTCAAAGACATGGTTTTCCAAATGCTGGGAATATTTCCATGCACTGGAGAACTCACTTCAGCACATCTGGACTACTCTTTTTATGAATTTCCATCTACAGCTTTAAATAATAGGTCATAGGTTTAAATCAGATTTTAAAAAAACCTCAATAAACAAAGCAAAAAGAACTTTTCTACAGCCTCTTCAAGACCCACAAGGGTTCTATATATTGAATCAAAACAGTTTTGAGGCTCATTTTGTCCTCCTTTTGGGGTTACACATCTAGTAGCCCTCCATCCAACACAGCAAGAAGGCTTAGGCTATTACTGGACTAAATCCTGGCGTCCTCACTCAGGCAAATCCCAGCTTGACTGAAGAATAATTTCTATATCAACGACAGCTTAGACTGAGTCAGGATAACAAATGTTTCCCATACTCTCAAAGGACACATTTACTTAGACTCTAGCCAAACTTTTTTAATTTTTCTTTTTTTTTTAGGGACTGAGGTCCCCACAGTGGCTTTGATGAAGGCAGAAAATAGATCTAGCAAGCAGCTCTTCGGTCAGAGCTTATTTCCTGCCAGCATCAGCACAGAGTCTACAGAGGCCAGTACCCTTCTCCACAGTGGTTGTGCTGGTTTTGACTGGGATAGAGTTAATTTCCTTCATAGTAGCTAGTATGGGGCTATGGTTTGGATTTGTGCTGGAAACAGTGTTGACAATGCGGAGATGTTTTAGTTACTGCTGAGCAGTGCTTACACAGCATCAAGGCCTTTTCAGCTTCTCACACCACCCCACCAGGGAGCAGGCTGGGGGTGCACAAGAAGCTGGGAGGGGACACGGCTGGGACAGCTGACCCCAACTGACCAAAGGGATATTCCACACCATATGACATCATGCTCAGCATATAAAGCTGCGGGAAGAAGAAGGAAGGAGGGGATGTTTGGAGTGATGGCGTTTGTCTTCCCAAGTAACTGTTAGGCATGATGGAGCCCTGCTTTCCTGGGCTTTCAGATGGCTGAATACCTGCCTGCCAACAGAAAGTAGTGAATGAATTCCTTGGTTTGCTTTGCTTGTGCACACGGCTCTTGCTTTACCTATCTGTCTTTATCTCAACCCACAAGTTTTCTCACCTTTACTCTTCTGATTGTCTCCCCCATCCCACTGAGGGGGGAGTGAGTGAGTGGCGGTGTGGTGCTTAGTTGCCAGCTGGGATTAAACCACAACAGTGCTTTGTGTTGCAACAGAGCCACATTCCTTATAAATCTAATGATTTAGCAGCAGATTCAGCAAACAGTTTTCCAGAGTGAAAAAATATTCAGCACATTTTTTTTTAAATGTCCAAGAGAAATCATTGTAATAAAGTTCAGGTTTGAACCTGAATCAAATTGAGTCTGGTTTTTATACCTACCATGCAGAAAATTAGCATAACAGAATTTTCTACTCTACTTAAAACTATTCAGTAATAATTCTGATTTAACATACAATTTGCTATTTTATGCAAAGCTGGTCATTTGACATTGGGATCGTAATAAACTGGAAAATTACCTTCCATGAAATTTGGCACAGGGTTTCCCTTAAAGCATTTAAGTTCTGCTGTGCCTGTATTTCCCACTGTCATGTAGCCTTTTCCCTGAAAGCTTCTATTGTTGTTGCTATTATTAATTATTATATTATAAATGACTTAAAATCCAAACCTAACCCACAAGTATCACTAAACTTCAGGAAATCTGTACTTGGATCTGGAGTTATTTTTTTAGCTGTTTTATTTTTCTTTTAGCATTTTTGAGTGAGTCAGTCTTTTTTCTTCCCTCATATTTACACATCAAAATGATTTACAGATGCATTTAATTCCAGAATAGAACTTGGTATTATAAATTATTAAGAAAGTAACTGAGGAAAAGAGCACTAGGCAGACACCTTACCTCTTTCAAGTGAAGCTTGGCAAAGAAAAACGCACACAAATGAATGAGCTCCTTCTCTACAGTTGTACTTTGCCTGCTACTTATGTCCAGGTGAATAAATCAGCTCCAACCTGTTATCTCAAATGCAGCAAAATTGCATCTTCATTATTTCACACTGTGTGCTTACTCTGGTGGACTTTGCTCTGACATATTGCACTTGCAAGTAAGTATGTATGAATTATAAAGTACAAAGATCTTCCATAAGAATTAAAACAACATAGTAACTAAAGTAAGTTTCCTTGATTAATAAATAGGCACTGTGGTGGAGAACCATGAAGAGGTTTTATTTCAGAAAATTACTTACGTTGCTTAAATACACACAGGCAGATGCTCAAATTTACTATGTCATTTTGCATAGGTGAATTAACTAGATGCTATACTGCTAGTCACATTTAAAATTGCATAGAGACAACTTGATTTTTAAGTATTAGGAACAAACCAACCTTGTTGTTACTTCATGTTTTAATGTGAATGAATCAGCAGCAGTGTCTCAGAGCTATAAAAATGGAAAAAACAAAAGCAGAACAAGCTGGTCAACAGGTTTCTATTTTAGTTTATTTGGATTAACAAGAGTTAATTAACATTAACTCAGGTCAAAACTGTAATGAATTAGATGAATTAATTGTTGCTATATCTCTGAAAGTTGTACTGTCTATCTGCATGGCCTTTAGATGATGTCTAATCTAGCATTTACCCTTTTCAAGATGACTCAACACTTAAGTTTTTGTGCTCCTTGATCCAGCCTGCAACCCACTTTGATCAGATTCCATCCCTGAAACAAGCCACAATTAAAACTGATGGACCATTTAAGTCCTATGCAAGTTCTACTTGAGGATTTGTACTATGCATAATTTCTGTTCTTCAATAATTCATCCTCAGTGAAAGCAAAACGTGAGGATTTGTATTTCATGCACAATTAAATAAATACACATAATGAATGTTTTAGGGAAGATTTGCTTGTAACATTTAAAACTCAGTGATATTTCTCTTCATTTTTAAAGTACAAGCAATGCTTTATTATATATGAGGATGGCCACAGGGAGTCAGAACAGTGTCTTTTCCCTGACACTGGTCAGTAGCAGAGCTACAGGGAAAAGTTTAAGAACACATTCTCTCTGCTTTTAGCATTATGCAGGTCAGGGAATTTCTGATATCTGTATGTTTGACATATCTAATTTCTGGTTAGTACCAAGCTTTATGAACTTTGGCTAAGGCATGAAAATACTGTATTGTAGCTTATGAAATAATAAAAGTCCTTTGAACAGACACAGATCTTGCTGAAATAGTATGCTAAGAAAGGGCAGGAGAAGGTACCTTTCCACTCTGTCTGTACTGATACACTCTAGAAAACACCATTGACTTTAGTGGTATTTACTGATAGGTCTCATGTCACCCTGATATAAATTGGGATACATCTTTGGTTTGTGCCTTGGATTCCTACATTTTCCATCACTGTTTCTCTCCTCCCCCATCTTTCCATTTTTCTTTACTTTCTTGCTGTTTGCTTCTCTTTGTTGATTTCCAAACTTTCATCTGAGCTGGCAGAGCAGAAGTGAAGTGGGAAGCATTTAATTAGAAGAGAGAAGAAAGGGCAACAGCATTCATTCACTCATGCTCAGAAAGGCATCTGTTTCTGTAGATGAAAACCTTGAAAAACAACAAAAATCATTACATATCTCTCTCTGCTCCTGATCAAGTATTTTGAGAATAACTTTTCAGCCCTGAAAATTATATAATGATCTTAAGGTAGGACTAATTTACATTGGTATGGTTTGGTCATAGACAGATTTCAAAATAATGCATTACTATAATGACCTATTGTTAGCCATGTTAATTAAGATACTTAGTTTCTCAGCCCAATGACCACCTATTCCTTCTCCACAATATGCTGAAGTTTTAATTATCCCTCTGATTCTGCTCAGCTTTAACTGGGAAGCATTCATTTGAATTTTTTCCAGTGCAGCCTCTCCTACATGGAAAGCCTCTTTACAAGTTCTCTATATTTTAACAACTCCTAGCACACCCTTGCAAAGGAAGAATTTGACTGAGATTGATCAACTTACCACTTCATCAAGCTCTGAAGTTAGTTGCAAAGACAACCTGGCTACTATATTGCAACTAATCAGACTCTCTGTGTAAGGGATATGAAAAATATCCATACTTAACCCATACAATTAAGCCATCAGTTCTAGCAAGGGCCAAGTAGTGTTAATTTAACCTTAGTAGTCTGGATAATGTCAGTAAGTGCCAGTAAATATTATAGAATCATGGAATCGTTTAGGTTGGAAAAGACCTTTAAGATCATCGAGTCCAACTGTTAACCTAATACTGCCAAGTCTGACACTAAACCATGTCCCTAAGCACCACATCCACAGGTCTTTTAAATACCTCCAGGGATGGTGACCCCACCACTTCCCTGGGCAGCCTGTTCCAGTGCTTGACAACCCTTTCAGTGAAGAAATTTTTCCCAATACTCAATCTAAACCTCCCCTGGTGCAAGATGAGGCCATTTCCTCTTGTCCTATCACTTGTTACTTGGGAGAAGAGACAGACACTCACCTTGCTACAGCCTCCTTTCAGGTAGTTGTAGAGAGTGATAAGGTCTCCCCTCAGCCTCCTCTTCTCCAGACTAAACAATCCCAGTTCCCTCAGCCGCTCCTCATAAGACTTGTTCTCTAGACCCTTCACCAGCCTCGTTGCCCTTCTCTGGACACGCTCCAGCACCTCAATGTCCTTCTTGTAGCAAGGGGCCCAAAACTGAACACAGTATTTGAGGTGCAGCCTCACCAGTGATGAGTACAGGGGCACAATCACTTCCCTACTCCTGCTGGCCACACTATTCCTAATACAAGCCAGGATGCCGTTGGCCTTCTTGGCCACCTGGGCATACTGCTGGCTCATGTTCAGCCTGCTGTCGACCAGCACCCCCAGGTCCTTTTCCACCAGGCAGCTTTCCAGCCACTCTTCCCCAAGC